>JAWWEE010000018.1:7200981-7272286 GCA_035221455.1 Xenops minutus | reverse complement strand
TGTGGGCCCGGCCCGGCCCCGCCGCGCTTTGTGCTCGGGCGGCGCGGAGGGGCCGCGGAGGGGCGGGCCGGGCCGGGCCGGGCCGTGACACCGCCGGCAGCGCGGCTGGCGCTTACCTAATCCGGCGAGCGAGGGACGGAGGGAGGGAGAGAGAGCCTTGCTCGACCCACGGGCTCCCCTGCAGAATGAAACGCCGGGAGACCTCCGTTCTTTCCCCTTCTCCACGGCTCTAAAAGGACGGGAAACAACAGCGTTTGAGGCAAAGCATCCTAAGTATTTCTTCTCCAAGTTTCTTCTTCCCGTGGTGAGCTGGTGGCACTTTTGTTATAAGCGTATGTTCGTTCAGTATTTCTCCAATATTCTCTCTGCAGTCTCTATTTCAGCCACTCTCTGGGTGAATATTGCCTTTCCTCTTTACTCATGTGCTAAATAAATAGATAAAGTGATTTAATTTGTTTAACGTGGCAGATGAGCGTGTGTTAGGAAGCCCGTGGCTGATTGGACTAGGTCATGAAGGACATGGGATATTCCACGTGCAGGACATGGTTTCAGTTGTCTGTTTATCTCCCTTCTAAACTCTGAGCCTAGCACGGTACATTCCAGAGGGGGAGGGAAAATGGAAGGTACCCTTCTCGACCCTGATTTATTCAAGCTGGTCTGCAAGAACATTTCAGTTAGTGGGACACAGGTAGGCTAATACAGAGGCTTTTAGGTAAAACTTGGATCTCTGAACTAGTCGTTTGTTGCAGAAAATAACTTTGGGGAGTATACCTAAAGCATAGATTGATTAGTTCTACTTTTATCATTTGTTCTATGTTGTAACATTGATGTAAAAATTGAGTGCTAGAAATTATAACTATGTTAATTTCAATGGAAACTAATGTTCTCAAAACAGCTTTAGCACTTTTCACAGCAGTGAAAAATTGTGTAGAAAAGCACAAGGATAAGGCTTATCCATCAGTGACAGAGTTTTAGGAATTTGTTGTGACCCAATAATTCTGAGACTGATGAAATGATGGGCATTTTTGACCTGAAAGTGCATGTCATGATGGAGTATCTTAACCATTAATGTGTCCTATCTGTTGATAAGATTTTAATGCCATAGTCTAATTAGACTGTACTAGAGGAGTTAGCTCAGAAATTCAGTGGCTCCAACTAAGTAGGTGTGAACTAAGGAAAGTAAATACTTTAAATAACATGAGTACTTTTCATAGTTAGGTTTGAGCAGAGCTGCTGCTGTTTGCTCAGTGTGAGCTGAGAAAGAAATCCTGCTCTGACGTCAGACACCTGCCTCTAGTGTGGAAGAGAGGGGAGCGAGAGCATGTTCATGTGAGAAGCAACTCTTGGGTCTGAAAATTCGAAGAAATCAGGTAGGGCAGTTTTATGAACTCTGGTCTTCAGGTGAAACAGTCCAGAAGACGATGCATGTAACTGCTGCGAGAAACACAGTGTTCTCAATTTTAAGTTAGAATTGCTTTGCTTTTTTTTTCTGCTGTAATAGTGCTTGTCGTCTTGTAACTGTAAGAGCTGGGCCGAGTTTTGCCAAGTAAATTATCAGGATGTTTTGTGGTTTAGTGATTGTCTCATTTTCAAGAGCTAAACTGAACCAGAATAGTCAAGGTAAATCAGTGGTGTCTGAAATTCTGGACACATGTAAGGAACTCAGCCCTGCAGTTGTAATGCACGTACCCAGTGTGCAGAAAGCCAGAGTGCAGACTGTGTTTCCAGCTGCTGCCTGCAGTTACTGGGTTCCTGCTGGTGCTGTGAGAGCTACTTGCTGCAGAAAGCAGCAGCAGTGAAGTGAGGATGCTGGCAGGCTCTAGTTCATCTCAGCCATCACGTGGTGCCTAAACCTTGCGATCTCATCTCTGAAGTTTACAGTCTTAAGCATCAGGAACATTGTAGATGCAGGAGATTTTTTTTTTACTGGATTTTTTTGTTGTTGTTGCTTTGAGTTTTGAAGGGAAATTACCATTAAGAGAAGTGAAAATTAGTTGTGATTAAAAGAACATAGTAAGAGATACCCCTTTTGACTAACAAAAGTGCACAACAGCTAGAGACATATCATTACCTTAATAAAATATTTTGTTTCATTAATAAGAAAATTTGTTGTAAGCAGTTTACTCTTTTTCAAAATGTCTGTACTGTTCGTTTCTTAAATATTCAATGTTATGATGAAAAATGCAATTTTAGTGTGTGTCTTCTGTGCACAGTATCACAACATGGACTAGAAATTGAGAGATAGTCATAAACACTGACTTGTTACCATGAGCTTGAGCTTTACCTGAGTTTTTCCTATTAGCACTGTTGTATGTAGCAGAAATCTTCCTAAGTCATTGACTTGGGGCTGTTTGATATCATGCTGGTGTGTTTAGCTGTTGACTGTATGAGGTAAGGGAGACAAAACCTGGCATTAATGCTCCATTGATACTCTTTAAGTTGTATGCCACTATGGATTCCAGTTATGATCAAAATATTCCAATATTCCAGTTGTGATCAAAACTGTTTCTGCAATGCCTGGGACAACTGCTTTACATATATGCCTGTTTGAGTAAATATAAAAAATGGTGACTCTTTGTGTTATCACAGGAGTAATGAGAGATTTGGTTACTAATTCCATAGTACTTTAATCAGATAAAGTGCTAGATAATTACAGATAACCAAATGGCCCACTTCTGATTTTGACTTGTTTTTCTTTGTAGAATCCATATACGAAAACTGAGGTTGGCTATGTTTTCAGTGAGGAAGTAAAATATTATTTAAGTGGTAAAGCCTGTATTTATCCTTTTGCATCTGGAAATTAATTTTATAAAATTACTGTGGATATTCCAGGGAAACTGATACAAAAAGAGCAGCAAATTGCTCTACAGACAGTTGTTGACCATTCCTTTTTGGTTTGACTTCTCCACAAACATGTTTGTATCTTGTGTTGTAACAATTGATGACCTTGCCTAAGAGATGAAAAAAAAAAAAAAAACAGGGAGGGTGTAGTGATAACTTCTGCTGCTTAAAAAATTAGTCATCAGCTCCTTAAAAGTGAAACAGAAGTTCTTTGAACTGTGGTTTGTGTGGCTGGCGTGGTTTAACCCTGGCTAGCAACTAAGTACCGTGCAGCCACTCTCACTTCCCCACCTGTGGGATCCAGGAGAGACTTGGAAAAGTAAAAGTGAAAAAAAACTTGTGGATTGAAAAAAAGACAGTTTAACAGGTAAAGAAAAAACTGTGCATACAGCAAAGCAAAACAGAGGATTCATTCACCACTCTCTCTGGGCAGGCAGGTGCTCAGCCATCTCCAGGAAAGCAGGGCTCCATCCTGAGTAATGGTTACTTGGGAAGACAAGCTCCATCACTCCAAATGTCCTTCCCTTCTTCCTCCTTCCCCCCAGCTTTGTGTGCTGAGCATGATGCCAGATGGTGTGGAATATCCCTTTGGTCAGCTGGGGTCACCTGTCCCGGCTGTGTCTCCTCCCAGTGTCCATGCACCCCCAGCCTCCCACCCCGTGGGGCAGTGTGAGACGCAGAAAAGGCCTTGAGGCTGTGCGAGCTCTGCTCTGCAACAGCAAAAACATCTCCGTGTTTATCAGCTCTGCTTCCAGCACAGATGCAAAGCACAGCCCATACCAGCCACTGCAAAGAAAATTAACACTATTCCAACCAAAACCAGCACAGTGGTATGAAATCTTTTAGTTAAATATTTTAAGGTTCTTTTCTGCAGTTCTTGCAGATAGTACTAAATGGAGCAAAAAATAATTTGGTCTTTGAAGAAAGACCACAGTTGCTTTTCCAGGGTCTTTTTTTTAATGCTGTCAGGGAGGAACATTTAAAATGCCACAATTTTAAAAGTCATGTTCAAATATGTGGTCAGATGAAATATGTCAAAGGAAAACCATATATGAAGGAAAATAGTGTGTTAAATTTTGCTCATGTAAGGATTGACCAGAAGTTTTAACTGGAGTAGGAGTATTTGGAAACAATTTAGGATTATACTAGAGAGGGATAGCTTGAAAATAAATTGCATAAAAATTGCTAGAACTGTTGTCTAGCTCAGAAAAAGTCTTATATTTGTTGTTTCTGTTAGCTCTATATCACAGGTCTTTTATGAGGGAAAGCTCTATGTCTTCTAGATTTTGCAAGGGGATGACAACTGAAATGTGAGGTTTCTGAGTTCTGTTTTGCATATCTTAGTACATGTAGCTTCTTGCTGACATGTGATGTAGGTATTAGTTTGAAGTGGGGTTTAAAAGTTACTTTTGTCCTATGATTTTTCTGAAAGCATTATTTCTAAAACCTGTGGTTAGTTGCTGCTAACCCATCAGAGTTAGGAAAGAAGAAATAACAGAAGCTGCAGCACTGCACAGGCCGTGGGACAGTTCTGCAGTAGCCAGACAGTGTCTGTTGGGCTGCCAGTGTTAACTTGCAGTGTTGCTGCCACTGGTGTGAATGTGAAATGGGGCAGTTTCAGTGCCTAGTGTAGCTGAAAACTCACTGTGTGTGAGGAACAGGTGATGGTAGATGTGCCTGTTGTCAGGGGCCTGTACCTGCTGGGGTGTTCTTTGTGCTAGAGAGAAACCATTTTCTTCACTGGTTTGTAATGGTATCTGAAAGCTCTTAAGAAATACTGTAACTGAGCAGTTCTTAAAAGTGCTATTAAAATATTTAAGAACCTTCAAACATGTAATGTTACTTTCTCTTTGAAAGATAATGGCTGTAACTTGTATCAGCTTAGATAGTCCTTAATCCTGTCCTCAGTTCTGTAAAAATGGACTCTGATTTTTTTATTTTTTTTGAAACCTCACTACCTAATGTTTTGGAAATGATGTGTGACACATGCTTTGATATGCATTTGTGTGTTGATACATATGTAACCCCACTTTAAAGTGTAAAAAGTAAAGCTCTTGTGTTTAACTAAAGCTAGTGTTTAAATTCGTGTAAAGTTATTCACTTTGGCCTACATCTGAGCCTTAAGTTTAGCTCCTTCCCATTTGATGGGCATGTGCAGTTGTTTTCTTGTAAAAGCTGTGAAAGTGCTCTGCTCAGCTGATACTTTGGTTTCTAATGCCTGTTTATTTTGAAATACATATGCACATATATTTATATAAAAATCTTTAGAGTCACAAAATGACTTTCATTTGCAGGAATTTTCCCTCTTTTTTGTGCATGAAGGCTTCAGTTCAGTTGAGAGTTAATTTGTGTGGGGTTCTTCCCTCCATGGCCAATATCTGTGTGATCACACAAGTATGTTAAGGATGTAATTTGGAGACTGGTTGCACAGGTGTGACTGGGGAATCATTTGGCTGGCAGATGTTGATGGTGTCCTATAAAATTTTAGTCTGCCTTTGTGCTAGGTCAAGTGTAATTATTAGAAAGGAAATCTTACAAATAAAAAGTACACATTCCATAATAGAAGTTGAGATGGACATTCTTCTAAAACAGCATCTGTGAAGCAGTAATTTTTAGAGCACTTTTGTGCATGTTAAAACCAGCTGCTTACTTAAACAGTTTTATTTTAACATCAGGTGTTCTGTTTAAGCAAAAGTTGTTCCTCTTGTCCAATTATAGTTCTTCCATGGATGCACAGGTGCTCATCTACTCATGGAATTGAGCAAGGGGAAAGAGTGTTTCATGAAGGCTGTTCCTTTATGTGCATATGAGAGACTAGACTTAGGGTTGTCTGTGAAACTTGACATTTTTATTTCCCAATTTTTGAATGCTTGCTCTTCCAACCTATTGTATTTTTGTAATATACCTGTAAAAGGAAAAGGCTAAAAAGTACTGAAGTTTACATTTGTGCTTCAGATAGTGAGTCATTGCTGGGATTTGATGTTTGAGGTTCAGCACTGCAACAGAGACTCAAGTTTTGATTTTAACTACATAACAGAAGAGAGGACAATATTTAGCAGAGAAAGATATAGTGATGGGTCTTGAATTTAGAAAGTGCAGATAAAGAGAACGTGAAGTAGCGGAAAGATACATCTTCTCCTGTCACTTCCAAATCTTTTATAATATCTTGTGCTTTAATTTCTGATGCAGACTCAGACTTGACTTCAGAGTATTATGATTGAATTTTAATTTTGGATGCCATGAAGCATTTCCCAAGCAATACAAATAAGTGAAATAGTGAGTGCATTTTACTTGGCATTTGAGATGTACCTGATCAGAATTTAATGGCAATAAAAGAACATGTAATTCTCTTGCCTAAGAGCTTTTTTTCTCCTGAATTTTGAATCACTTGATTGAGAATCTGGGTACTTGGAGCTTCTCAAAGAAAGCTGATGGAATTTTTTTGGTAATAGGAGGATCCCTCTAAAGAAAAGTTACTTTATTTACTTTTCATAAAATCAGGAGGCCTTCAGATTAGATACAGTAGAAGTTGTGAGAAGAGTGTTGCCATGTCTCCCTGATTTGTCTCTTTGATGTACAAAATACTGGAATGAATAGAGGGCAGTTACCCATATGTGAGCAGGAGTTTGAAAGTAAACAGTGATTGAAGTCTGATGATTGCTGACTGTAAAAACTGAGATGTTAAATAATTTAGTGTGTAATGATATTTAGTTATTACCATCGTGAAGTAAATTTGAATAGGGTCTAACAGGGTTAATTTAGTATCCTTATCATGTTTTTTCACTCCCTTTTGCTTTAATGTCTGAGGCTCACAGCTACTGATGGTATTTTGAAACCTGCAAGAAGCAGGGAAGTACTTGCCTGTGGTGACTCAGAAGCTTGTGACAGCAGGAACTAACCCCAGCTCTCCCCTGCCACAGACTTCTGCTCTAGTACCACTAATGGTGGGTTTGGTTGGGGTTTTGGAAGGTTTCAAGGAGTGCTCAGTCTGCTCAGGTAACATGGTGCTGTGTGAAGTCAGCAGTTCCCCCATTTTCTGGTGGCTGTGCTCAGGTCGAACTCTTGTTGGGAGAGCTCTTATTTGTGAGATTAAACTGCATTTTCAACCTGAGGTTTTGATGAGAAGCTGTAGAACTGCTGCTCTCTGCAGCAGTGTGATCAGTCTTGGCTACAGACTCTGTCAGTCAGTTTGAGAATTTGAGTAATGCTGTAATAATGACTTTAAAAAGTATTAATTATTGTGGCAATTGAATCTTTGTGCAAGAGTGTTTGATTCAGACTGGATGAGTGGGGAAAAACTGAGTCGAAACAGTATTGGTTTTAATGGAGGCACATGTGCTTCAAAGAATGGATGCTGGAAACACAGGACATACAGAAGGTAGAAATTTAAAGAAATGTAGGGAAAAGCATGGAAACATCAGAAATGTGAAAATCTGACTGTAATTTTGTACTTTTTTTTACTAAAGTCTTATGTTTCTTACAATGTGAATAACGTCAGTGTTTTCCGTTTTCTACCTGTGGCCCATCTCAGATTTCCAAAGCTTTCCCTTTGAGTTAGTGTGTATAGTAGGAGAATCTTGTTTCCAAAATGTTGAAATGTCAATTTTAAAAATATAAAATTTGATCCTTTACATTTAAAATGTTATTCTCTTTGAGTTTCATGTCTGTAGTAAAATAAGTACCCTATCTTTATCAGACATTCTTCTAAATATTCTTTCTTCTAAAGATTAAATGAATTTTAAAAAACCTCAAACTTCTAAAAACTCTCACTCAGAATGAATAGAGATTCTGTGTAGGTTCTGAAAAATGAGTAATTTCTGAGGAGTTAAAAGTTAGACTTTCAGGGTCACTAGTCTGTGTTCCACAATGCTAGGTGTATTTATGTGTAGATTCCATATCTGACACACCTTGGGGCACCAAGGTCTGTACTCTGGAATTAGTATTTGCCCTCTGGAGTTTAGATTGCCATTCTCTACAGGGCTCCACTGTCACCAGGCCTGCATACAGGAATACAGAACAAATGAAGGATCACAAGAATAAATGATTATTTTAAATGGAAATGTGTATGAACCTAAGCAATGAACAACATGGAGGGATCTTTATAAAAATAGTCAATGTATATCATCCTGTCCTGACTCTTCTTACAAGGGGCTTTTTGTGTCATGGTCAGGCTCTTCTGTAGGCCAGTCTCTTTTAGTAGGCCTGCTTGGTCAGGTGGGGTTATTTTGATGGTCTGCTCCCTACTACTATGAAGTTAGGCAGGGAAATTATTAAGTATAAAATAGGTCTTGAATTTGAATTGTGGAATAGTTATCACAGAAAGACTTTGTAAGTGAAGACACATCAAAGTACAGGTACTTGGTTTAGTTGAGCCTTACTGAATTAAGGTAGGTGCTTCCATGCCACACCCTCTTCCCTGTGTCTGCCACAGACACAGAATGGTGATGCAATATTGCATGGCAATTACAGCATGCAGTGAAAAGTATAGGTTTTGCAAAATCAGACTGAGGGAAGAAACACAGCCCCCAAAGTGGCACACTGGGTAGGATTTGCTGTGAATGTTCACAAAGGGGTTTGAGGGGTTTTTCCTTCTCTTTTATTTTTTTTTTTTTTAAATTTTGAAAGTGTAGTTGTATACAGAGCTCATCTATGATACCTTATAGAATAATTAAGTGCTTCCTGTTTAGATACTTTTGAATGGCAGTATGTGTTAGAGCATAAAAAATAACTTGGTTTTTTTTTCTGGTGCTGTTACTAATTCGTTTTGTACCTGATCCTCCTGTGTGCCTCTTATTTTTGACTGCAGCATTGTATGTCTAGAACTTCTTAAAAGATAGATAACTGTCTCCCTGTGTTTGCAGAAATTACTGGGCTGAATTACTGTTGGAACATGATTCTTACGCAGCTCAGTTCAATGTGCCCTGTTCACAGTGAAGGGAAGCCAGGTATTACTGAAAAATAAAAACTGTTTTCCCTGTTACGTATTGTTGGCGTAGAGACATCTGTATTTTCACATGAAGTTTTTCTCTATTTTCTCAGTCTGTGGTTTCTGCCATCTTTATTTGGAGATGTACTTCTGCTTTATCTCCCAGAGGTTTCCATGCCCAGAGCATGGCAGGCTGCAGCCAGGCATGCTCCATTTGGTCCCTGAGAAGGCTGGTGTGGGACAGCTCCTGGTCGGAGTCCATCCCGTGGTTCTTGGAGCTGTAGGTTCCGTGTGTGGGGCTGCAGGAGGGGCAGGTGTCCTGGGGAACACAGGAAGGAGAAGGCTGTTGTCACAGAGTACTGTGCAGGATACAGCCCAGAGCAGTGTTTCTCTATCCCCATCTTCACACCGCTCTAGGATGTGGGGTTTGGCAGTGTCACAGCAAGATAAGTTATTGTCTTGTTTTTAAAAACAAAAATTATGCTCAAGTCCAGTTTGGAAGTGCTCCATGATCTTTTTAATGCAAGTGTTTGGGTTTGATTTGTATTTAAAGAATGGGGGTTGTTTCTGTATTTTTTTAACCGTATATAGTTTCACTAGCTAGTTTGAGACTTCTGTTTATTACACTAGATTACCAAATACCAATAATTTTTGATATTGTTGCTTATACCAGTTTATTTAATGTACTGCTGAATTTTCTTTTTCTCTCAGTGGCATTTAGTAAATTGATATTAGTATAGCCTGAATTTTCAGAAATTTCCTTGATAGTTCCCCTAGTTTTTGCTTTCCGTCCTGCTTCCTTTCCTTCCAAGTTCAAAACATGAGCGATAAATGTCTTATTTGGTTTCATAATTTGCTGTTGGTCTCAATTTACAAAGAAACCTGCTTTCTTATTTAATGCTGCATAGAACTATAAGACATATGAAGGCTTGGATGTTCTCCAGTTACATAGTAGCGAGTGAGTGGTACAAACTCAGGTTTTGACTATTGATCAGACATCTTTAGTTTTCATTCTGAATGAAAGTTGAGGTTTTATCAGGTAGTTGTGTTTTCTCAGAACTTTGTTCCTCAGCTTGTCTTTCTTTGCAAGGCTGGAGTACCATAACAGAACTGTCTCCAGTATCCCATGCTAAGCTGGATGTTGAAGCTCTGTTTGGCTACTGGTTATTCACTTTTTATAATTATGGAGTTCTTTGCTACCTTTAAAAATGAACATTTTAGTCAGAGCTGTTGTTTGCCACTACGGTTTTTATGTAGTTGTTATATATCTTCTATAGGACACTGTTCCTTCTTAATTTTACATTATAAAGTTGGAAAGAAAATGTTTAATAGCTAGAAAAAAAACACCTCCTGGGTTAATATTTACTAATCTGGCATATCTATACAGGAGAAATAGTGTGGGTGATGAAGCCAAAGTCAAACAGCACCAGCCAAACTCCAGGTTTTGTGTTGGATTAGAAGCAGGTCACTGTCATTTGGTGGGTGTAATAATACTGTTTGTGTTTACATAGTGCTGTTTGTGTCTGCATCTGCCACATCATGTGTTGAATTTGGAGAGCATCTGGCTTGTCCACCAGCAATGACTCCATTGGTGATGGTATTGTGGACAAGGGAACATAAGGTGTGATAAGCATCAGAAACACTGAGCACTAAGGGCTGATGGCTCACTGCAGAGGTAGCCACAAACACAATAACTGATTCCATGATTGTAGGAATTCATTGGGATTTCCTTTCCTGATGATTGGAAAGCAGGCTAGGTAGGATGAGATGCAGGGAAAAAAGCTACCTACAGTTTCAGGCAGACTGGGTCACTGCAGGAAATGTTGCAGTTGTGTAGGGAAAGGAGATGAATTGGACAGACGACATTTTGGAAAAGGAAATCATCATGAGACTTGCCTCAGGTTTGTAAGTTTAATTTAGTCTTACTTTATAATACTCTGTTACATAGGGTTGATCTAGCTTTTGCTTATTGTGCAGAAAAAAAGAAGCCCTGGGGTGTCTGAAATAACAGCGTGAGGAAGGGCACTAAAGAAAACAGTGTCGGGAAGGGTTGCAAAAATTCATAATTCATTATTGTGTTATATAGTTGATTAATAATTTATGTCCTGAAGTGCCTTCTAAAAGTTGAGAAGTAGGCCAGGAGGTGCAGAGGCTGTGGCTGAGCAGGGATGCACCACGTCAGTGTCTGGGGTCAGAGCTGCAGGAGCAGGTCTGCCTTTGGTGCTGACTCTGCCAGGCCCTTGGGATCAAACATCTCCCAGGAGCTGGGAGGGATAGACTGGTGGACTTCAACCTTGGGCCCTAAAATGTCTTTTAAATTAAATAGAAAATTAAAAGTATTAATTTATTTTAAAATATTGGCAGGCTTTTCTCTGATACATTTGTGCATAATACTCTGAATGTTGGATGTGTGTTGACTGCTGAAGTGTGGGTTTGGTGGTGGTGAGGACAATATATATTGTTTTCAACAGAGCTTGCTAAAACTGTTTTCCCTCCTATTTTGCTGTATGTTGGCAGTTATGAGTGCAAGAGGGAACAGAGGAAAGGTAGATTCCTTGGACAATTACTTTCAGAAATAGTAAGTACATGTAGCAGAAGAGCTGGCTTCTCCATTGTGCTATAGATGATGTCTTCAGGAGTTTCAGACCTCATAATTGAGCAGCTGTGGCACAAATCTATGGTATCCAAAGGTTTTTTCATATAGAATTAACGTAATGCTACTTAAATCTTCTTTTAAGTTCTTTTGAGTATTTTGAACAGTTCATTTAGCTTTTGTGTTTTGATATTCTTGCTTGTATTGCATCTCCAAAAAAAGTAACCTGTCAGTGTTTTTCACAACTTCGAATGCTTCCCTGTTCTCATTTCCAGTGCTCTGTCAACAGGGTATTGTGTTTGAAAAAGTCTCATTTTCAAATATAATTGTACAGTTGAAAAAGTTGAAGTATTTTCCATTTGTTAGTGGCTGTAATGCATTAGGAGTGCATTCTGAATGGAAGTCCCTGAATTCAGTTAGTTCTGAAATGACACAGGAAAAAAATATTTCATTGCATGACATACAGATATTTGTGACAAATCATTGTATCACTCTTAGCTGTGATGAGATGGGAGATTTTTTCCCCTTCCACCATGAAGATTACTATACAGAACTCTGGGGTTTTTTTTCCAAAACTAATATTCAGTTACCCTCTCAAAAGCAAATTAAAATGTTATACTCAAGTCTAATCTATTTGATATGAGTGAAGATAGGAGAGAAGATACGCAATTTGATATGAGAGAAATGGGTGATATTAAGTTGAATTTGTCAAAGGTGCCCTGTAATGGAGTGAAACGCAGGAGATGTGATTACTAGAATGTGTCTGGAGGTAACACCTTGGAAAGGTGAGAAGATGAAAGGGTATCAGTGTAGGCCTGTATACTGTTGTTCCTTCCCTGGCATGTCAGGTACCCCATCTCTGTGAACTGCTTTCCATGTATGTGCCTTCGCCTCAGCAGAGCTGTTCAAAGAGCCGATGGGTTGTGTCTTCCCATCGCCCCAGTATTTTTGTCACCTGCCCGGGACTGCAAAGGCTTTGTCCCCTCGGGCATTGCACCCCCTGCTGCGGGGCAGCACAGCATGTGCAGCATTAGCTGTAACCTGGCCGGGGCTCGGGGCTTTGCTTTGGGACCGCTCTGTGCTGCAGGACATGGTCCATACGCTTCAGAACGTGCTCTGACTTCTCAAAAGCCGCTTCTGGGCAGGTTTTCTTTGCCTTTTCTGCTCTGCTGGGAAACTTTTTTGACTCTTACTTGGTGGATATTGCATGTTTGGGGGTGAGGCTGAAGGAAGCCTTGTATTGAATTGGTAGTTTTTGTTTATAGTAATTGGGCACTATTTGCATGTATTTCAGTGCAGGTACAAATCTTTCTCGAACAGGACTTGGATTTCAAATAGTAAGAAACCATTTTTAATGATGATTTTCTGTACTTGGATACTGTAGCCTTACTTTTTATGTGGCCAAAACAAATTATTGCAGTGTGTTGTTCTGTTGCCTCCACTGCAGCTTGTACTTCCATGATCTTATCATTGTTGCATCAGTATTCCATAAAGTCTAAGCCCTTCTGAGCCCAGTGTTGCATCATGCACTCATGTTGACTTGGGTTTCAACTCCTTTATCCTTAAATTGTTCTAATTTTTTTAAGAGTCCACGTGAATATTGAAATATACCACATTGTTCTAGTTTTGTTAGTAATTTCTTTCCCTTGATATTATTATGCTTTTGCTTCATTGAATAACTTTTATACAAATGGAGAAAATTCCTGTTGAATAGAACTTCATAGATCCACACCACAGTGGGAAATGCATATCTGAGGAACATCCTTGAAACAGCAGGTAGTGAAGTCCTTATTAGGAGAGTTTTGACTGGAATCTGTAGCTTTTGAAGAACACTTACTGAGCAAAGACGATGAGCTCCGTCCGTGGGGAGCAGAGGGCTTTACCCGTGCGGTGCTCGGGGCACCGCCGTGCCGGGGGAGCTCCGTGTGCGGGGCCGGGGACTCGGGGGCAGCGTGTCCCTGTGTCCCCGGCTCCCTGTTCCCCGGGCCAGAGGCACTGCCGTTCGGCAGGAGCCGTGTGCCCGGTTCCCGTGTGCCCGGTTCCCGTGTGCCCGGTTCCCGTGTGCCCGGTTCCCATGTCCCCGGTTCCCGTGTCCCTGTGCCGTGCCCCGTTGCCGGGGCGGGGCCGGGCCGTCCCCCGGAGGACGAAGGGCCGGGCGGGGCGGGCGGTGCCGGGCGGGGCCCGGGGAACCATTTTGGGGCCGGGGCCGGGGCCGGAGCGGCCGGGCCGGGCCGGGCCGGGCAGGAGCGCGGATGGGGCCGGAGCGGGGCCCGGGGCCGCTGGGCGGGGGCAGCGCCCGGGCCGTGCCCCGATCCCGGCCGAGCCGCCGGCACTCGCCATGAGCTGCCCCCCGACACATGCCGGGCAGAGCCGCCCGCAGCGGGCCGGGCTCCTGGAAGGGCGTCTGGGCTGCCTGCCTGCCGGGGAGCAGAGCCTGCAGGGCCACAGGTAGCGGCCGTGCGTGGCGGGGCGGGGAAGGCGGGTGTGGGGAACCCGCAGCGCACCTGCCCCACGGCCACAGGGCCTGTCAGCAGGGCGGCGGGGCTGTGTCAGCACCGATGGGCTCGCGGGGGTTAGAATTAAGACATCTGAAAATACATTTCCCTGCTTTAACTCTTGGTGATTTTTTTCGGATTTGTACAATCTTATAGATAATTTGTGTTAGAGGAATTAGCACTCTTGAAAATGATACCCAGCATACCTTAGTTTGTCACTGTTGCTTAGAGACCTGTTCCCAGTGTATGCAAACAAAGATAACATAATAGCAAATACTGCATGTGAAGGAGTAAGGGGTTTGTAACCGCAGATGTCTTTAAACTTTATTTCCAGTTCTGTCAAGTTGTTTTTCCTTGGTTTGTAATTGTATGTATTTCATAGTTTGGTGGCTAAAGGATATTGCACTGTTAAAAGTTTTACTTGTGATTAACTGGTAGCTTTTAAGATAGCCATAAAAAATTAACATCTCTGGCTTTTCCATCATGATGTATTATTCATCTTTGTGTTAACAAGAGTGATGAAAATGTAGGCTTTGGACAGGTTCAGACTTGGTAAATTACAGTCTATAGCTTTACCCAGTTTCTTCCTTGCATGCTAATAATCTCAGTGGTCTGGTTCACATGTTCCTGCTCATTTTCATTCCGTGCTCCTGTGAGGTCTGGGGTTGTGGAAGGTGTGTGTGAAGGTTGGTCACACAGTGGTAACCCACAGTCCTGTTCTGCAGCACCTCCAAACCTTAGAAAGCTCAAGTGGGAAGTGCATCTGTGCGTAAGATCTTTTGCAAAGTTTGTAGGTTGCTTAATTTAACTGTTGCATGGGCTCTGAGAGGTGTAATTAAAGACAGCCGAGCTCACCCAGCTCGTCAGACTGCCCAGGGAACTGGTCTGACGCAGTGGTTTCCCCCAGCGTTATCTGCGGGTTACTGGGGATCCCTGTATCAGGACGTACAGGGTCAGGCAGAGTGAACACACACAGCCTGCTGAAATGTGTGTGTTCACAATGTTTGGAGGGAGGCCCTTCCAGAATTCCACGTCAGTGTGCTGGTGATTCCCAGGCGAACAGCGAGACGGGGTTGGTTCTGCCGCGTGCAGTGACTCTGCGCGTGTGGTTTGTTCCAGAGCAGGGCAGGGCCACGAGCTCCCACCCGCGGGTGCCGGGCCGGCAGCAGCAGGGGCCTTGCTGTGCGCATCCCCTGGCTGGGGCAGCATCACTTCCCCAGAACACATACTTGATTTGTCACAGACGTCCTAAACTTCTCATCTGAGCTGGAATGCCTCGCAGGAGGGAAATACGCACACATTCTTGTCATATCTCTACAGTATCAGTTAAGGCCCAGCACTGAAAACCACTGTGTAGTTGGGTTTTTTTATCCTGAAGGTAGTAACTGGATATTTCTGGACCACCAAGTCTAAGATGAAGAAAGAGAGTTTGGAGGGGTGAGAAGATGCTGTTATTGGGCTTGTGAGACTCATAAAATCAGTGACTGAATACCACGTCGTAGACACTTGTGTTTTTCTGGCTCTGGACTGAGGAGAGGTGCTTCTCTACAGGAATTTCCAATTGCCTATCTCTGATTACTTTTTGATTGTCAAAGGATAAGTCATTTTGCCAGTTGGAATCTCTTAGTTGCTCTGCTTTGTGCCCTGAACAGTGCATGTCTTGCAAAAGCATGCACAGTATGCTGCTCTGAGCTATCTGGCCCAAGTATGAGTAAGTTTGTGGGTGAAATGATGCTAAATATGGGAAGCTTGCCTATTGCCTAATATTCCCATGTCAAATAGCAAGGAGATTAAAGATGAGGTTTATTTTGAGAGCTTTATACGTACGTGACAGATAGAGAGCTAATGTACTCACAGAGAGGCACTTAGGGTGGCCGAGAATTGTACTGTGGAGCAGAGGCCAATTTTGGATAGCATTTTGCTCAACTGTCCTTAACCTACAAAGGCAATGTTTATTTTTTCCAAACTCTGTCTGTTTTCTCAGGTAGCACTAGTGATTTCTTTTGCACAACAAGGAGGAGAGTTGGGGGTGCAGGAAAAAGTGTGGCGTCTGTAATGTGTTAACAAATACGGTACTTGTAGGTCATCTGTGGAATGCTCGGGCAGACAGAACGCTCTTTGGTCAGACAGCTGTCACACCGTTGTCTGGGGACACTGGACAGAACAGAGGTTGAGTGGGAGCGCCACTGAATTTACTAAAGCCTCATCGACAGGGCCTTTTCAAGGGGCTGCGAGAATCTTTTTAATTTCATGTCTTACTTGGGAAATTCAAGAAAGTAATCACTTTGTTTTTCTTTTCTGGTATCCTCACAAATGGTTCAGTTCGGCAAGCTGAAGCGGTGGATGTGCTGTACAAGCTGTGGGCCTCAGTAGCAGAGTATTGAAAATGAAAAGTCACTATCCTGTCCTGGGAAGAAAGCAGGGTGGCATTGTCTGAGCTGTGTTTTTCCTTGCTATGGTTTTTCATATTTTTAAAAAAAAAAATATTCAGTAAACATGATTACTGAGGTCATATCCAGAAGATCATTTTTTTTCATTAAAAATGGCCAGTTTCTCATACACAGCAGCTTAAAATTCAGCCTTAGAATTGTTCCATAGTGCTCCAAATTGTTATGCACCAGTGGTCTGGGTGAAGCATTTCATAACCTTAAAAAGACCAAACCAACAACAACAAACTTCTTACTTTGAGTATATCTTTACTCCTCTCCCTTGCATTTTCCTATAGGTGAATTCCACTGCAGAGCAGTTAGCAGAACTTCTTCACTTGTTCCATTTCCATGTCATGCAAGTGTCTGTAGCAAATGTGCACAGCTGATCTTCTACACATCTGTTATCCACAGTTTGTATTACACAGGGGTTTTTGCTTTCATTTGTATCTATTTTCTTCTGAAGCTTCGTTGTAAATCAAGAAGTACCTTGTGCAGAGGAAAATAAGCTGTGGTTGGATACTCACTCTATTTGCTCTCCTCTGTTGCAGACATGAGCCGTCAGACTGCCACAGCACTCCCCACGGGTACCTCAAAGTGCACGCCATCGCAGAGGGTGCCCGCGCTGACGGGCACCACAGCCTCCAACAATGACTTGGCCAGTCTCTTTGAGTGTCCTGTGTGCTTTGACTATGTGCTGCCCCCCATCCTGCAGTGTCAGAGTGGCCACCTGGTTTGTAGCAACTGTCGCCCCAAACTCACGTGCTGTCCCACTTGCCGAGGCCCGCTGGGCTCCATCCGTAACCTGGCTATGGAGAAAGTTGCCAATTCTGTACTATTCCCATGTAAATACGCCTCTTCCGGATGCGAGATAACTTTGCCACACACAGAAAAAGCAGACCACGAGGAGCTTTGTGAGTTTAGGCCTTATTCCTGTCCGTGTCCCGGTGCTTCATGTAAATGGCAAGGCTCCCTGGATGCTGTCATGCCACACCTGATGCATCAACATAAGTCCATTACAACACTGCAGGGAGAAGATATAGTGTTCCTGGCTACGGACATTAATCTTCCTGGTGCTGTTGACTGGGTTATGATGCAGTCTTGTTTTGGCTTCCATTTCATGTTAGTGTTGGAGAAACAGGAGAAATATGATGGTCACCAGCAGTTCTTTGCAATTGTACAGCTGATAGGAACACGCAAGCAAGCAGAAAACTTTGCTTACCGACTGGAGCTAAACGGCCACAGGCGGCGATTGACTTGGGAAGCGACTCCTCGGTCCATTCATGAGGGAATTGCAACAGCCATTATGAATAGTGACTGCCTAGTCTTTGACACCAGCATTGCACAGCTCTTTGCAGAAAACGGCAATTTAGGCATCAATGTAACTATATCCATGTGCTGAAACGGCAATCAAACCTTTTCAGGCCAGTGTTTAAAGCGTTGCATTTAATTTAGCAGAAACTAGGGTAACCATCTTTGACTGTCAGACAAATTATTTGGTAGATGGAGGGTAGACATAAATGAAGGTAAATAAAAGGAAAGGCAGTTAAATTACAGGAAGCAGTTGCATGTAGTAACTAATATATTTAAAATAAGTCAACAGTAAACCACTGAAAATATATATACACCCAAAATGGGCATCTTTTGTATTAAGAATTGATTCTACAGGAAATGTTGTAAAATAATTCTAAAAACTTGTTTGTAGATTGATTGTACTGTTGAAAAGGATACTGTTTCGTGTTTTTGTTTGTGTTTTTTTCCTCCCCCTTCGACTGACAAGCCATGTTGAGCGGTCTGGTCTCTGGCCGCTGCTTCCCCTCCTCCTCCCACCCCCCTTTGTAAGTCACTACATAGTATTGCTGCTGTTTGTGTATATTTTTTGTGTATTTGCTAATTTTTATTAACTTCTAGTTTTTCATTAAATAAATATGACTTTCTTTTCTGTAATTCAGGTTTTTCTCTTTTTTGTATCTTTTTAAAGTTAATTACAGATGTCATCTTTTGATATGCATAATTGCTATGGTAAAACTTATATTTCTGTATGTTTGGTAAATTTTGTCTCTTTCCGGTAGTCAATTCATTGGTGATACTGTTCTTAATTGAGCTATTTGTGAATGTACTGAACTCGAGAGGAGTGCTGATGTTCAAAGATGTGTCAGGAAAGACAGCTCCTTTAAAAACAGGTCTAGATGTTGTTGTATTTTGAGTTACCTTCTAACAAAAATGAACAATTATTAAGAATTTTCCGCATTAAAAAAGAGAATAATTCACATTTCAAATTTAGAGATGCTTAGAAACTTGAATGCATCCTTGTATTTGTTGGTTTGCAGTACAAAGAAGGTATTGTATTACACAATATTTGTAATTATAAAAGCAGACCATTTGTTTAAAAAAAAAAAAGGCAGTCAGAGTGAGATGTTTTCAGTCTTTTTATATTTGTCATTAAAAGAATACCTGGCATATTAAAAAAACACAGCCAACTTCTGCTTTTTGCTTTAGCTCAAAGTTTGACACATTGATGCTCTTGCTCAGTTTCTTGTCTTCATGTCTTTTGGTTGTTACTAAAGCAACTGTCTGGAAGTGAGTTTTGTATATAATTTTGGTGCCATGCTACACGTGACAATGCAGATAAATCTCTTGCAGGTGTGACTCTCCAGCCCTCCAGGCTCTGGAAGGACATGGGGCTTTTTGCAGACTGCCTGTATGTGAAAACCTTGAGCGCGAATGTCTGGGGCATTCGTGTTCCAGAACAGAGACAGAAAGGGGGAAAAGCTGCCTCATCTCAAGCTGTTTGAAAGAAATCTTTGTGACATCTAGTCCAGCAGACATCTGTTGGGGAGGTAGTCTGGCTATTAACTACTTTTGTAACACATTAAAGTACAGTTTATCTACTGTGCACTGTCTTAACTTTCTTATCAGAAGTTGAGCTGTTAAGACAACTCTTGTTATTATTTTGATGCATGGTGAGGTAAGTAGTTCTACAGGTAAGGAACACAAAATCCGTCAGGGTGGATTATTAAAATACTACAGAAATAGTTGGCTTCATGTAGTAAAAGTTTCACTTCTAAAATTTGATACTTAGGCTGTTTGAACTGTGCACAGATGTAATTCAAAAGACGTACTGGTTCCTTGTGACAGTAGATAAGTGCTTCCAAAAGTCCTGCAATCTAGCAGTTTTTTTCATTTGAATATGCAACTGTTTGCAGTTCTCCAAATCCAGTAATTATTGTCACCTAGTTCAGCTTGTCTGCACTTACCTCCATTTTGTCCTCTGGTCTTTGACAGAGTTTGGGCTGAATCCTGCAGCTCTGGTTTGCCCGGGGGAGGCAGGGGAGAGCCCGAGTGTCCCCGCAGGCTGACGGTGTGTGCACTGGGAGTCTGCAAAGCTTGCCATGCTGATGGGCAGTGATATTATCGGGGCTGGCAGGGCTGAAGGTCAGCACTGTCCTTCTGCAGGGCACTTCCAGAATGGCACTCGCAAGGAGCTCCAGGAGCCGACTGGTGTGGTCAGGCAGGTTGGTTCATGTTTTACAGATGACAAATGCTATAGCATAACTACTGTATGCTGACTTACTGTAATGTAACTAGTACCATTTGGTGTTAAAAAAATAAATCTGTATAAAATGTTCACTGTCCATCGTCAGATGGAATGATTAAAGAGATTACACTTAGGCCCAGATCCTCAAAAGTATCAGAAGCCTAATTCAGTGGATCTCCTCTAGAGAGTGTGAGGATCTGGTAAGTCAACTACTGTTATATATGAAAAAAGAAAACATACTAGAAATCTGTACAGTTTACTACCTTATCTAAAATAAATGGTGTATTAAAGCCTGGCATTGTCTTAACATTAGCTATTTATTTTAGAAAGCGCTGTTTTACTTTGCTGTATTGGGAAAGAGTATTCAAATTTGTCTCTAAAAGATGAAATGCAGTAGACCTTGCATTTGTCTGCTTGCACTACCTCTGTGGTTTTCATTGCCCTTTAAAAAGAAAGCCTTAAAATGTTTGACAAATGTGGATGTAAATACTCGGGTGCTGTTGTGACAGTTCCTGCTAGTTCTTGTTTGCAGTAGTGCTTTAAAATTAAAGCAGGTGAATGGTTTTGTATTGCTGCCTGTCCTGTTGTTTTATCCAGAATCTCTCCAAAGCTACTGTGATGAAAGCAGGAATTGCACTGGTGGGATACTTACTATGTGTAGCAATTCATAGTGTGGAGAGAGGAAGGAAGCTGCCACTGCTTTGGTTTTAACCTCTGATAAGCTTTAGCTATTTTAGGGTGTTTTTCTGAGGGACAAATGGAATACGGAGTCCATTTTAGTGTCAGTGCCAAAGCAGAATGGCCAGTGCATTGACATTCCTGCAGGGGGGTGGTTATTATCACCTGCTCAGTGAAAGCAAAAGAAAAGGCACCAGAGTGTGTCTGCAGTGTCTGATGCAGGGGATAATGCCTACGTTTTGTTAAAGAAATATCTCAACAAAGTAACCCAGCTGTGTGGGCTCTGCCAGCAGGAACAGGAAACTGGCAGTAAATGCCTGGCATGATCCTCAGGGGTGGTAAACCCCCAGCCTTCAGGTGAAGTCCATGTGGGCAAGGCTTGGGAATGGGAGTAGTGTCTCAGGCAGAAAGTCATTGCTTTACTTTTCTGGGCAGCAACTCCCTGTTTTGCAGTGGTGGAAACTTTTTTTTATAGTCCTTACTATTTTTTAAAAAAATGCAGGTTTGCTTTCCACATGTATAAACAGACTGTGCTGGAATTCTGTGCATGTCTGTGCTCTCACAGTGCAGATAGTTCAGGATTGTTATTTGATCTGCGTTCGGTTTGGTTAAGGATTTTTCCCTCCTGGTTTGATGAGAAGCAAAGCAGCAGCACACTCGTGACCATACTGGCCTGGGGTTTTACCCAGCATGTAGTTTATCTGCACTTTTAGCTGCAAGTTTCTTGTAAGGCACAACATCTGAGGCTTTGTGTGTTGCCCGTGGTCTTGAACTTGGCTGGTGAATAACTAAGGGCTCTTAAAATAGTGACAGAAAAGGTTTCATTTTCATCATTTTATTAGATTAAGTCTTCTGTAAAACCTTTTGTAAAACAGGTGCAGAAATTCCCACTGAGTTTATTACTGTCAGTGCTATTCTGTTCCAGGTAAATCAGCTTTTGTCATCTATGGAAATGAAAGCAAAGCAAACTATTCTTTTTGATTCATACGCCGCTTCTAGAACAGGCTGTTGTCACTGGTACAGTCTGTGTTTCCTGAGCACACTGGAGGTTGTTTCAGAACCAGTGGACAAGAGGAGAATGTAACAACAGGTGGGGTTTGCTCAGGGTTGACTGGTGTGAACAATGCCAAAGGCTCGGGATCACACATTTAAATGTAGTTTTCCCTGAGGTTCAAGAGAGAACAAAGCTATCAGCTGAGGGGGGGAGACTGACAGACTTCTTGAACCTTAAATTATTCACAGTGTGCAGTACTGAATGCACTTTAATGATTCAGTATTTTCTTGGCATTGTTTGAATGGATCTAATTGCCACAGGCTCACCTCCAAAGAAAGGCAGCCCAGAATCAAGTCTGTTTGTATCAGTGACAAAAAAGGACATGTACTTTGTCCCTCCAAAATGTTACCAGGTTTTTTTATGAAGGCTTCACGATATTCCACCCCCTGTACTGCTGGACGGACAGCTGTGCACACGTGAACTTGTGTGTGTTACTGCCTTACCTACAGAGCAGTTCCCACAGTTCAGTTCTTCTGGTGCTGCTTTCTATGGTTAGGTTTGAAAAATGATGGCTGCAGTGACCTTGCTACAAACTAGAACCAGTGCTGAAAGAATTAGCTTAATTTAGAACATAGTGCTTCTGTCCAAATCCCTTAAGCATGTTTTTTAGATTTCCAAAACCTTATTTCCCCCCCTGATGCTACTGCTCCTTAGCACATTACTTATTTAGAAAACAGTATTTGTTAAGAATAATGAACTCTCATGCTAAATCAGTTTGCTTTTTGTCACAAGCCCATCTCTGAGCCTCTCCTGCTGCCTTTGCTACAGATGCAGCTCTGCCGGAATTGGAAGTTCCTCCCTCTTTGTGGGTGTGCCCTCCTCTCTGAGGATGGGACCAGCCACTGCCATGTTCCAGTTTTCTCATGCTTGACTCTTACCAGGAAATGAGCTTTTTTGTCAAGATTCTTGGCTGATCCAAAGCAGCAAAAGCCCTTATAGCGCGTTTGCAGGTTGTGAAGTGCCTGTTGATTGCATTTACCCCCCAATTAGGCAGCCCGTTAGCCGCAGTTCCACCCGAGCTGCCCAAGCAGGAGCCGCGCAGTGCAGTGCAGAGCAGCAGCACTCCCGGCCTGCCTGCTACAGTTTGCTGTTGAGGTGCTCCAGGCGGCCTTTGAGGGCAAAGCCGCCGTCGAAGGCGGCGTTGAGGACATCGTCGAGGCAGGTGGCCAGCACGAAGCTCAGCTCCTGCCGCACCGGCGCCGCGATCTCCTCCAGGTCCTTCTCGTTCCTCTGCGGGAGGATAATTCTCTTCAGCCCAGCTCGGTGTGCTGCCAGCACTTTGTCTTTAATTCCCCCAACCTAAGCAGGAGGAAACAGATATATAAAACCACAGTGACACTAATCTAATTAAGTAATTATTGTAACATCACATCAGGAGTTAAATTTTGATGAAAGGTTCTGTCTCCCCCAGTCATTTAAGAAAGCAATTAAAATGCAGCCACATTTGTAGCCCATTATGTGCTTAATGAGGGAAATATGTTAATATGCTATAGTATTCCTTCTGTAACAGGGAATAACGAGGGGAAAATTAATCTAGGAGTGCAGGTACAAGAGTATCAATAGTGGAAAAGTCAATACTTTTCAGGAATTGTTTGCAACAAAGGTGGCCTTCACTCCATTTTTTAATTTCATGTGCTGAAATCCTACATTAGAACAGAAGACTTTTCAGGTAAAGGCAGTGCTAGATTTAGAAGCAAAAAAGTCCTAAGGAAGCCCTGTCACACAATAACTAACTTAGGGTGTACAACAAGAATGTACAGAAATGTAAACCTGTGCTCCCAGACTGGAGAGGTGCTCTGTGCTACAAACAGGCACTGCTCTGCTGAGCCGCCTGGCTGAGATGGTAACAAGTTGTAAAAGGGGGGGTTACATCAGTTTTGCCTACAATCACAGCTGTAGCTTCTTCTCCTGAACTCCCTTCTAATCCTAATTAAAAAGCACCTTATAGAAGAAATTTGCAATTGCACAATGCTTCCGAGGAGAGCAAGCCTTGTTTTACAGCACAAAGGGCAGGACTCGGGCTGCTGTAATACAAGGTAGGAGTGACCATAACCCCAGAGTGCTCCCAAGGGGAGGTGCTGCACACTGGGCACACATTTGGTGCAGCAGCAGGGGCAGCTGCTCTGAGCAACTCACACTGACAACAGGAAGATCCCAGAACCCCCAATCACAGCCTATCCTGTCCCAGAACACACTCCAGAGATCCTCCTCCTCTGCCACCTCACCACAGCACCTCTGCTTCACTCTCTTCTGCAGGGAACAAAAGCTTGTCTGTCTTCTCCAGTATCATCCTCCTCCTCTCCCTCATCTGCCATGACCTGGTAACTCCCATAGCTGCTTAGTCACTTGTGCCAGGCTGCACAGACACTTTAAGCTGTATTTGTTTGAAAACCTTCCTTTGCCTTCATGCTTTTTTGTCCTAAAAAGCTTTACAGAAGCACTGGCTGAACTGTATGCAGGGAGGAACACTTAAGAAGAATCTAAAAATACGTGTATGGAAGATGGTTTCAAGAGTAACCTATACACAGTTACTGGGAGAACTTTAAGAAACAACTTTTCAAAGAAACCAGAGATAATTCTGCACTAACAGTTTGAGGGCACACATTTATAAATTGCAATACACATTTTGGAACCATCTTGAATTTTAAGGCTTCTAGGTTTCCTTTCTAAGTAGAGATTTGAACGTGTTTTCCCCAAAACCCACACCAAGGCTGGCTTCATCTTGAAAAGCAAAGCAGAGAGGAGTGGGACAATACTGCAGCAGGCTGGCTCCACTGACCTCTCCAACTGCACCACAAGAGACTGGGTTGCTGCTAAGGAGTGATCCAGCAAGGCTCTACTTTTGAGTGGCTATAAACACATTTTATATCCAGAATAGGGAGAATTAATACAACTCAGCTCTCTTCTCCAATGATACTTACTGGAAGAACAAGGCCTCTTAGTGTAATTTCTCCTGTCATGGCTACATCTGAGCACACCAGCCGCCCACTGAAGAGTGAAGCAAGACAGGTTACTATGGTAACACCAGCAGATGGTCCATCTTTTGTGACAGCTCCAGCTGGGAAGTGCAGATGGATGTCAGTGTTGTCAAGGAGATCAAAACTTCCAGAAGCTTAAGGAAAAAAAGAATGGTTTCAATGTTAAAAATCTAAATCCATTTTGTTCCCAGTCTTTATTCTAAAAGCCCACCAAGAACTCAAAGCCTTGACACTATTTTTTAACAGTAGGCTGAAAAAAACAACACAATATTGCAGCCACCCTAGAAAAAACAGAAAGAAAACCCAATGAGCTTTCCTACATCCAGATCCCTAGGAAAAAAACTGTAACACATTAACCAATAAGCTCAGAATTTGCATTACATTAATTCCATTCTAGTTTTTAACCTAGCTAAACTTCTACAGATAATGACAGATAAAGGACAATTATTTGCCTATTCAGTAGATGATGCTAAAAAGCACATTTCCACAACTCCTGGGAGGTTCAAACAAAAAAACAGAGTTAAAATGTTCTTTTCCAGAGTCCTATTGCACTACAGTTCAACAGCTGCCATACAAACCCAACATTCTCAAAATATTGAAGCTTAGACTACAAAAACATACTTCTAACAGAATCTGTGTCTTAATTTTAGATAAAAACTACAAACCTCCATATCTGTGTACACCATGAAAGTACTGGAAAGCTGGAGCGTAAAAATGAGTGAGAAGCAGTGTCTGCCACAGCTCAGGAGAATCACCTTGGCCCCGAGGCTGTCCCAGCCTTCCAGGGAGAGTGGCCACAGAGGGAGAGCCTGCAGTGCCAGCTCATCATCTGCCCAGGCTGACCTGTGTGCCACCAACACCCCAGCCTGGCAGCAGTCAGGGAAGAACTACACAAAGGCACTCTGGAGCTGATTCCATCCTCACTGCAGCACTGATGGTGAAAACTGTCTGTTATGGCTTAATACATTTCCACAGTGAGCACGAGGAACTCCCCGTTCCTCAGCAGTGCCACAAGCTGCTGAATTACCAAGCCCACTAAGGCTCAGGTCACTGAACTGCGTGCAGTGCTAAGGCTGCACTGCTGCCCAGGCCGTGGCAGTGCCACCCACCGTTGGTGAGCTGGTATCTCTTGGCGTTGCTGCGGAGCCAGCTGATGGCCAGGTGAGCCGACTCCTTCATGACATCCCCCAGCTGGCCCGTGAGGGTGAGCTGGCCCTCCCCGTCCATGCGGCTCGCTTCCACAAACATGATCTCCCCCCCGAGGGGAGTCCAGGCCAAGCCGATGGCTACTCCTGGCTGGCTCAGGCGCTCAGACACCTGCAGGAGAACACAGCACACGGTTTAGGAAACTCCTAAAAAATCGATTGCAAAACCAATCTCAGAGTTGCCCTCTAAACAGCTGTACCCATTGAAACAGAAAAGCCACGTGTCTGATCTCTTATTTTTTTATTTTATCATTTAATGCAGCAGTAATTGTGGGTATGTGTAAGCGCTAATTACAGAACAGGAGCTGCATGTGGTGGCCTAGCTTAAGGCAATGGCAAACATCTGGGTGTATCACTCTTGAAACCTTCCCCACCCCCAAAAGCACAATAAGAATCTTTCTCTTCAAAGGACTTCAAGTATTTAGTCAATTCTGACTGAATGTTTATGTGACTGAATCCATCTGCTAGAGGTGTATTTGCCCTGGCTGTTACTCAGGTGAAAAAGCCAGTTTGCTCCCCAGTGCTACCAAAAAGCCTTTTTAAAGGTGGCTGCACTGCCCAGACTGGGGTCAGCCAACAAACACACTGCTGTTGCTCACTGCAAACATTTAGGAACAATTTAGAATAATGGGAACGTGACTGCTGGCAGCCAGCAGGAAAGAGGATGGCAAATGTGCCAGACTGCCATTAGGAATTACAAGTAGTTAAGCAAGCTGTGCCCCACAGGAGAGACAGGAGAGCCAAGGAGCAGAGGCCACCGAGCCACCCCTGGATCCTGCTGACAGCCAGGGAAATCAGGAGCTGCACTTGTACCATGCTAAAGCAAAGGAAGCCACACAGCCTGTGGCTCCTTGTTATCTGGGCATTTGGAACAACATCATGCCCTTTGCTTTTATTAGCATAATCTAGCTAAAGTGGCTGATTCTTTTTCTAGCATTTAAGAAAATTGTACGTAATAGTGTTTCACTTTTATGGTATCAAAATACTTCATCAAGCAATTTCATTTTTGTTAACACTGGTTTCTATATTCATTCCCTGAATTTTATGAGTTAGAGCTATTTACTCTGATTATCTCAGTAACTGCTTAGTAACTCAGGTTAACAAAGTCAGTTCCTCCTGGTCACAGAGAAATCCAACAACACTGGAGCATTCCCCTTTGAAACAATCCTGTATTTTGGCAACCCATTGTGGTTTCAGACACTTCAGATGTAATGAAAAAAATTAGCTGTCCAAACCCTCTCCCGCCCCAAAGTAGCCATGAACAAGGTTTGTTGGTTTGGGGTTTTTGTTTCAGATTTTTTGGACTGGACTCTGTTTATCAGTTCAAAACAGTTTACAGACCTACTCCACTGTTTGAGAGCTCAGGAGCAGAAAATGACAACAGTTCAAAACCCAAATGGCTCTAAAGACACATCACTTTTCTCAGCACATACTCCCTCCTCCACCCTCAGACTAGACAGGAACCTCCTCCTCCGTCCTCCAGTAATTTGAGAGCTGGTAAGAGAGACTAGATGTGTAGTAGGCGTTAATCACCTTTCAGCTGGCAGCTTCAGAGGCCAAGCCACCTCTCCTGCTGTCCTACCAGAGCCTGCACTCCGTCTCTGTGACCTTCTCACCTGAGGCCTCTTGACAGGCAAACTTATGGAAAATGCTCTGGCATTTTTGGTATATGTCTGCAGAAAAGATCCCTGAAAATCCCTAAACACACACACACACACAGACACACAACTCTCTCCACAACCACACTACACTGAGATGAAAGTATGTTATACTACTTTAAACACCTATAAAGTGTTACAGTGACCTCCACAAGACTCAATCACTCCTGGCACCTCTGAATAATTTCTTCTCACAAAAAGTCAAATGAATTTAAATTAGAAGAAATCTTTTCTCACACCTGTTAAACAACTTCAATTAAAAATGGCCACTAGAGTCAGCTGATGGCTGGCCATGTCTATCAGATGATGTTACTGACTCCAAGTCTTGGGGTTTGAAAATTTTTGTAGCTGAGACCAACCCAGCTATGATTCAGCTGGAATCTAAACACATTGTCAGATACATTTCAGCTGCCTGGACACTGCAGAATTAAACTCCTAACATTTAACACAGTCATTTATCTCACAACATTTAAGGTCATTCCAAGATAAAGGACAAGAGGCACTGTCTGCAGTTTTGGAGTTACTTTGTAAGTAAGAGACAGAAAGCTCTTAAATCACAGATCCACAATGGCACGATGAGAACCAGTTCAGTTACTTGCTGGCCTTGAGCATCTTTGTTATCCTTCCACAGGTTCTCCCAACCTGACTGTACAAACCTCTCTTCTGACTCATTCCCTGGCAAATCACTGCTGGCAAAGCACATGAACAGCAGCTCCCTTTGAGGGAGGAGGATTTCCCAGAAATATCACCACAAGACTGATAGTTCTTCAATAAAAATGCCTATCTAAACCTGTCCTTTGTCCAGGTTTTGCTTCTAAAAGATAACCTAATTTGTTCCTTCATTAGAATTGCACACGTCCCAGGGAACAGAGCCATTATTTTATGGCATCTGCACTTTCTTTTCCTAGAACAGGCAATTTCACTGACCTACAGCTTCTGTCCCTTCAACTTCACTCACATTATGAGGATATAAACTAATCCTGACGGGCCTTCCTGTGGTGTCAGGGATGTTTTGTTATCTGAGCAAAAGGAAAAAAAAGCTAATATCCAAGCCAAAATTATAAATAGTTCATTATAAACACCCTGGACGTGTTATAAATCCTTTCCCCCAAAAGCATGCTGTGCGGAAACATTTCATTAAATCTTTTACACTTTAAGCTGTCAAAATTATTCTTTCAAAGCCTCACTACGTGATTTATCCCAATATTTGTTCCATAGGGTGACACATAAGACTATTTATTTGTGATAAATGAATTAATCCTACAAGTATGAGCTGAGTATTCTGTCATGTCTTTCTGCTGGGAGACCAGGGCAGCGAAGAGACAAGCAATGCAGTGAGAAGGTGAAAGACGAATCACTTGTGTGCAGGTATTCCCTGAAGGACACCAGATCAATTCACTCGTGTCATGTTTGCAGCTCTATTTGCTCAGCCTCAGCCAGGGGCTGACACAGTGGCTTTGTTTCAGCTACTGGAAAATGGCAGAATGCAGGTCAAAGGGGAAGCTTTAAGGCCAGATATGGAGAGGAAACAACACTGCAGCCTCTAAACCAGAAAAACCACCAGCAGCCAGTCTGAAAGGCCTGCCAGAGACAGGAGCTGTGCTCTTGGTTTGAAAGGATCTTGGGAGGACTTGAGAATATTCAAAGTAATAACAGGTTAGTTGAGGAAATTCCTTAAAATGGGAGTTATGTGGCTATCAAACAAAGTGTGTACTGAAAAATACTTATTAATAAATATAGCAAGTAGCACATGAAAATGAATCCTGAGCTGCTCAGGGAATTGAGCTGTGTGGATTCATCTCTAATTCTATTTATGCACTAAATTTTCCTTCTAAATATGGAAATGTTAAAAAAGCCCCAAAACTTTGATACAGAGGCTGCAAGGTTTAATGAGTCTTACTGCTTGACTGCCCTTTCTCCAGGATAAAATTCAGTGTTTCATCAGCACCCAGGCTCCTGTCACAGCGCTCTAAACAGCACTGACACTCGGTCTGCTCACCTGGGCCTGAGCTAAGGCAGAGAATAACTGCACTGGAGATGGGGAAAAGAGAATCCCAAACTAACAAGCTGCTTTAACTGACAGCATTTCCACAGAATGGAGCAATACACAGCTGGGGCAAAGAAAAAATCCTGAAATATGCCTACTGAGGAACAGAGCTGGAGGTGCCTGAGTGATCATAAAACATTTTAATAGCTGAGAGTCACATTAACCTAAAGAATGTCTGAGAACTTCTGGTGCAAACTGAAGTGGCTTTAATACCTAAAAATGCTGACCGGCTTTAAGGAGGTATGTGGGACAATCCACAGCACAGCTGCTGCAGAGACAGGATTCCTGGGTTCTACTTTTGGCTTCTTTCCCAAGACCACCAAACATCCCCCAAACAAAAGTAAAGTTATTATAAACTGAAAAAACACCACCACGTTCTTAAGCACAGCTCCAGGGATCTTTGCTAACAGAAAGTCATGGCATTATGTTAGCCATGCACCCTGAATTAAAGCAGAAACTTCTTTAGGTGAAAACACACTTGCTGGAACACAAAGGAAAACAATTCTGCTACTAACACATTTTTAAGACGTTAATATTGTATAAACTCAGTCAATAGCAATAAAATACACAACTAGTCAAACCAGCCAGAAACAACAGTCAAGCAGAAACCAATGAGGATGTTACCTCCATTTCATACATGGGTGGCCCCAGGATATCTTTCAAAGCGTGGAAATCAATTAAAATCGGCATTTCAGGTGGCAGAGCCAGGTCAGCTGTGTCACTGATGGATTCTGGTTTTGCATCTTCTGTGATATGCTCTTTGCAATCTAAGAGAAGGAAATCTAATTTAGGATTTGTAGCAGTCTTTCTAGACAGAAGGGTTTTAAAAAATCATGACAGAGAAAAATAAAATATTCAAAGAAATGCTCAGAAAATTCATGAAAATGTGCTTAAACCATCTTTCACAAAAATCTTGTTAAGTTAAAGATAATATGGCATCAAATTTAATTATTAAGCTTAAATATGTTCTAACTGTTCATCAAAGAAAATATTAAATCTAGAGCAGTAACAGAGATGCTACTCATCTGCTTACATACATTTTCAAGTAATTCAAACAGCAAAACACATTAAATTCATTTAGGGCTTTGCACTTTTCATCAGATTTCTGCATAGAAACAGTATTTCACAGAACAACAGAATTGTTTGGGCTGCAAGGCACATTAAAGATCATCTCATTCCAATCCCCTACCATGGGCAGGGACACCTTCCACTTGCCCAGGTTGCTCAGAGCCCCATCCAACCTGGCCCGGGACACTTCCAGGGCTGGGGCAGCCACAGCTTCTCTGGGCACCCTGTGCCAGGGCTGCCCACCCTCCCAGGGAAGGATTTATCCCTGTAGGAGCCAGTCATGTACAGTGCAGTGTAATACAGACCATGGAAATGCTCCAAGTTCAGTAACCACTGTAACTACTGTTATTTTACATACCTTTACAGCTGTGCTCTCTTGCAGCAAGGACTCAAACACGGCACTTCTGACACAAGTTTGTCATGCAAGGCAGGAGCATTCTGTTCAGATTTACATACTCTGCTTTGCCATTACTTACCAGCAGCTTGATGCATTACATTTCCTTCCACAGTGTCCAACTGGGACAGCTTAACTCACTGCTCTGGGACTCTCCTTCCTTCCTGCACATCCCACTCCTCACACACACACACCCCCCCCTCAACAGAAGAACATGCCACATGTAGGCCACATGGAAACCAGCTCCACCAGGAGCCTGTAACTCAGCCCCCAGCCCTGCTGTGCCACCCACCTCCTTCCAGGCTGTCCCATGGAGTCACTGCCCACCTTTACCACAGCCTACACAGCACACATTAGACTTCACATTGAGTGAGTATGTACTTCTCAGGAAGGGCTATAAGCCTTCTATAAACATGTAGCCAGACACTTTTGAATGGAATATACTCAATTGTCATTTAGAAGGGACCACAGAATTAAAGCAATAGTTATGGCTTCAGAAGTGGGCTCTTTCCTTCCTTCATTTACAGCTTGATTGTATTTCTTACTTATGCAATTGTTTTCTGAGCAGAACTTTCTTAAAATTTCTGGTTTCCCTACAAATGTGTTTTCTATACAAAAGTGAACTGCAGTGGGAACCATGGAAATATCCAAGTCTCAAACCAGCCTGGTCTCAAACCCAGAGTGCACAGCTGGGTGTTTGCATGACTGAGCTCATGAACTTAAACACCATTTGCAGGAGCCCACACTGTGCATTTACTGAAGCGATTGGGTACAGAGTCATTGCCCCACAGAATCTGATCCAGATGCTACAGCCTCATTACCATTTTCTCAAGAGCCCCAAGCAATGTTTTAGTGAAACATGCATCAGAGAGATGACAACTACTTGGATAGTCCAGATGTTTCTAAGGTTCTGTGGCAGTTTCACAGCACTGCCTCCCTGCCATTGAGAAAAGCATCCTGCACATAAGAGAGTGAAGAGATTTCCCCCCACCCCAAACACACAGGTCTAATACACATGTAAAGCACACTCTGCATCACACAGGAATGCACATTGAGCTTCAAGACTCCTGCACCATATTTTGGGAAGTTTCCCAAATAGGGACTGCTTCCTTTCTTTGAATTCTCTTCAATTTCAGTCAGAAAAGAAATGTTGGATTCTTCCTTCTTCAAATGGATAGACTGCTTTCCTTTACAGCCACCATCCAACAGCCACTAACCTTTCCATCGCACAACTTGGTGCTCCTGCATAAACCCCACTGCTTTACTGTAAACACTGCCTTAGGCAGATGGCCCTTCTGTTGTTACAGCATGTCTCTGTATTTTTTTTTAAACTACTATTTTTGTACATAATAAAGTCAAAGACATAAATACTAACAAGTCTAGGAAACACAACCCTGCATGCTATTCTTACAACTCAAGACTGCAACTGCAACACTAAAGGTCTTCAAAATCTGAGTAATTTGATATGCAATTCATAATTCAAAATAAAATTGAGTTTAAAAACAGGTGCTTTTGTTCTATACCAAGATTTTACTGCCTAACAAGCACAATTACTCTTATTCCGCCCAGCTCTATGTATGTAGCTGAAGACAGAAGACTTCTCATAAACAAACCAGTAAGAAATCTGAGGCCACTTGCCCTATAAAAGAACCAGAAACTCTTTGAGTTTATCTAATCTAATTTGTAGATCCCATTTTATAATCTGAAACAATAACAAACTCCAGACTTCTTCTAAAAATATTAACCTAAATTCTGACATTATCTACTTTTCTATAGAAGCACACAGGGATGTTGTCCCAAAATATAATTACAAACACTAACTTTTTCTTTGAAGGAAAAAATATCTTGTTTTATCGTCTTTAAACAAGTGCTGTCTATGAAGAATCTATAAAGACAAAAGCAACTAAGATTTCCATTAACAATGACAAATGCACATTCCCCACCTATGAACAGCCATAAACCATAGTACAAGTCAAATGGCACATTTATCTAAAACAGGACAGTTAAATTCAAGTTTCGAGAAACGGAACCAGCTTAATCATCTCGCATTTTGAGGTGAGGTGGAAAAATAAGCTAAAAAGTCAGCTACTCAAAGATCACAACCACATCCTCCAGGAATCTGCCTTTGCAAGTTCCCAAAATAACAGGAAATTGCCCAGGTAAATACTGGATTTGTAAGAAAATGGACTTCTAAGAAAACATACTGACAATGCACTACTAGGAATGCCATGGCATAAAGACTTAAAAGTTCTTAAATCTGCCGCTTTCATCTACAGATATAATTGAAATTAGAGACTACAAGAGCCTAAAACTTCCTCCACATGTAGCCATTTCTCACCTCCTCATAAAACATATGTAAATGAAGCACTAGCAACATGTAAGTCTCAAACCCAAAGATTTCTAGCCATACATACTGACCAAGATAGAAAAATATAACAAAAGCCTAACATTTTAAAGCAGCGTTTAACATAAACCATTCTGACTTGCTATGAAAAGGAATAAGAAAGACCATCAGAATGACAGAAAAGGTTTCAAAGCTTGTGGGCAATTCAAGGAAAAAAACATGTGCTTTCTCGTCTGCCTTACCAGCAGGTGCTTCAGCACACACCAGACAGACCCAGGATTCCTTACCCCTCCAAACTCCCCCAAACTGCATTAGGTAGGAAAGGATGGGATTGCTCTTGCTCGCAATGGTCCACATTCAAAGCCAGGCATAACATGAGACAGCATCCCAAAGGCAACATTCCACTGTCCAACCTAAATCTGATTCACCATAATTTTGGGAAGCATTACTTCCACATGATTTTTTTTTAGGAAGAAAACACCTTCCTGGGACCCCAATCCTACTAAAACTTACTGATATGCCTAAATTTAATGCTATGTGTATTTTTTCCCCACGGGATCAGAAATGGTCTCTTTTCACCAACTGTGATCTCCATTAATAACATGCACTGGAAGCACTTTCATTTGGGGTGTTCATGCAGGAATGTTTACATAAATTAACGTGGAAAAAAATAGTTTGTCTATAAACCCAGCTTCTCATAATATTTATGCCTTTTTGACCCACAACAGGAAAGTGATCCCAAGCAATTTTTAGAAAGAGCCCCAGACTGCAGCCTGCAGAGCTGCTGAGCTTGGTAATGCCAGCAGGGCTGAGCTCAGCCTGCAGTACCCTGGGACTGATGTTCACCACATTTCATACACGGATTTCTCAGTGCTGCAGGAGCTCCTGTGCTGCTCACAGGCCTGAGAACACAGAACAGGTCACCTTTTGCAAGAGCAGTGGTGTTAGCCCAGCTGTACTAGGACCCTCACATATATTAAAAACAAGCAATCCCCCCTCAAAATGCACAATAATGTTTTGTGATTAAATGCATTATGCCCATTATGAGAGAGGGAAAGTAAGGACTTATGTGTCAGTTCACACTGACCATGATCCAAACTTGCATTGTTTCATCCACAGGGAGTAGAATAAACTGCACTGTATTACTCGGTTATGGAAATATTTAAGTATTTTCAAAATCTTGGTTTCAACATAAATAGAATCCTCATTTAATGTCTTTCAGTTATTAAATATTACCTGTCCTAAATCTCCTTTCAGGTCTGAATTAGACAAACAATTTTTCACTCTGGGATTCCACTGTTCTATCACGCCTTAGTGCACAGTTGCTGCATTGTATTCTCAAGGCAGTTGCACTAAAATAGGAAGGAGAGTTTCACATATTTTTGTGACTCCTAGAATTTCTTCTACTGTCGAAAGACTCGACGAGTGTCTCATAAATCTTAGATAGTGTTTCAGTGAAATATCAGATGGCATTACTGTACACAAGGATGACTCCCTGCAGAGGCTGAAAAATGACTCCATTTGCCTCCCTGAAGTTCACAGTACAAACCCAGCAACTGATGCAAACCAACCCTGCTCCACCTGCCAATTTGTTCACAAAGCTCAGAAGGCAAAGGGACAGGAAGGCAAAGACAAAGCTGCCAGTGTGCTTCAGTTGTGCAGTTTTGGGAGGTGCTAAACACAGCTTGACAGGGTATCAAGTCTGCTATGGCAGGTACCCCTCCATTTTCAGAGCCCACCATCAAACTGTCAAAAGCCTGATCTTTACAAAGCCTTCAAAACAGACACTCCCCTTGGAGTCAATAATCTGACTTAATCAGCATGATGAAGGAAATGTTGTGATTCTACTACCTAATGCCTTTAAGTTTTACTCCAACCCACAAGCCCCAAGGCACTGAGGTGAATAAACACCAAGGCACCACATTACTATCTGGATATGCTACAAATCAGATAGAAATTCTCCTTTAGCAGGCGAGGCAAGCCTGCAGCTTGCCCTCTCCCAGTCACAGCTCAAGGCATATCAATACACTAACTGTAGAATCTCAATCCCACATCAGTAACTGACAGATGTGTAAAGCAAAAATTCAAGAAATAGCTCTAAATGAAACTATTAAGAGACAACAACTTGATTAACTATTCTTCTAGTCATTCATTATATGAAATAAAAATTCATCATCCAGATGCACAACTGCATAAATGTCCACTAATCAACAGGAGAAGAAAATGCCAAAGAAATAAATTTAGGCTACAAATCCCATTATTTGTATCTACTTGCAAGTATCTGGAGATATTTCCAAGCTTTGTTTTGAATACTTGGTTGTTTCCAACAGACAGAATGAAAACTAATCAAAAATATTTTTAAAAAGGGCCCTACTGTCACATGCTCCCAGCAAGTGACACAGTCTGCTAAAAATACAGCGGGGTCTAAGTACAAAATAAAGCAGACTTTGCAGACTGCCCCATTCTGTACAAGTCTTCATAATACCACGGCTGAACCCCAGAGCCACCTGGCCCTCAGACTCCCTTGTATTAATGCCGCTTTTTCTTATCGACAGTTTCCACTCCACAAGTACAAAGGCAGCTCTTCACAGCTCACTTCTTGTGGGCTAACTCCAAACTGTGCCAACCAAAAGCACCAGCATTCTGCCCTCTTTTGAAGCACTTGGCTTGCTATTTTCATTTAGCTTTGGTAAATTGCAAGTCCAGTACTAATTTTAACAGTGTATAATTTTAACAGTGTAAACACCTAAGTTGCAAGTATAGTGCTAATTTTAACATGGTAAATACCGCTCTTACTAGGTTGAGAGATCTAACACAGTTCCTTTTTGTTATTTGCCTTAATAATAAAGTGTTTCTTCTTATAATGCCATGAGCTGTGCTCTGAACATACCTTTCACATATTTTACCAGAAGGCTTGAAGAGCAGAATAACATTTCTTTTTATTCAGCAATTGCATCAGACCTTGGAAGAACATTTTAGACACAGCTGCCCTTCAACACAAAGAAATACTTTAAAACTATGACTTCTCAAAATTACTATCAAAAAAGTGACAGTAGCCAAGGCCTCTGATATTGCCTGCTGTTTGTGAGCCCAGCCACCACAGTCCAAAGCCTCAACCTCCGGGTTCAAGAGCCAGTCCAGCTACCACAGAAGTATCAACAAACTCAGTGTTTGTCTTCAGAAAAATACATCACAGAGGAGACAAAGTGCACATAATATAAATAGAAAGCATTAATAATGTCTTATAAGCCTTTTCTTTTAACAAAGGTGCGATGATTCAAACTGTAGGATCATTCACAGCTACTGCTACTGGGAGAGTTCACTGTCATTAAGCCAAACATTCAGTGAAAACTGAGCTGAATCTGCTTAAGCAAACACGGCCAAATTCAATCTTCTGATATCAGAGCTTCCACAGACATGGTGATGATCTTAGAAAACTCAACAAGGTAAAATGAAGAGTCAACTTTTGGAAGGGAAATACTGAGCTCGGGAAAAAAGCCAAAGTAAAGCCAAAAGACCACCAAGAAACAGATTTTCAGAGACAAATTAAGTTTTTACTGTGGGTCAAACTCTCCTTCAAGTACCCTCTAATTAATACCACTGCTTGTACAAATATTGATTATATTGCCTCCCCTGGGCTTTACTCTCTGAAAGGGGTGGGCACATTCAGACACATGTACACTACCTTGTTTGGAAGAACAGATAATGAGTCTCCTTATTTGTCCTCCACTCATCCAGACCTAAACCCTTCCCACTGTACAGATGTTAGAACTTACAGGTTTTTTCCACATCAACTGAATTGGGAAGTATTTCACATCACACCAGGAGGGCCCTGTTTAGTATTTTAAGTTTGTGAATATCCTGGGGCAAAAGTAACCAGCCATTCTGCAGTTTTGGCTTTCTAGGATCCTGACACACAGTGGTTGTTCTCTGACAGACTGGCAGAATTTCTTCTCTGGAAGTGTCACCTGGACCCATTTCAGTCTTTAAAACCTAAACAAATGAAACACCCAACACCCAGCTTGCTAGATTTGATTAGACTAAGGGCTATCCGCATTTTGGAAGTCCAGCTTCAGGCTTGGATTTTGTTTTTCACGTTTCACACCTACCTTACCCTGAGGGCTCCCACAGACAGCCAGCAGTGCTGCAATGAGCACTATGAAGCTCCAGCAGAAAACTGCTGGGTATAATGACATCCTCCACCAGCAACTGCCTGGAACAAAAGCACCACCATCTCCAATCTCCATGGCATCTTTCCCTAGACACAGTTTGCTTGTTCATTTTTATTAAAGAGAATGCTCATGTGGGGATGAAAAAGGAGCAGTCACCAGCTGTGTATTGCACATGAACTGATTATGGGCCTGGCATCCTCCTTCCCCTTTCTACTTCATGACTAGAAAGAGGTCTGCCTTTACTGGTGAAGCAGTTACCTGGGTATTTCTGCTGTTTGAGAATTTTGTGTTTAGCCTGCATTCACTCTGTTGGGTGACAGGGAATGGTAGAACACTACTGTCTGTATATACGGGAAACAAGAACAGATTACTGAGGTTCAGAAGTTACCAAAGTTCCAAGAGACTTTAACTAAGTCTAGGCTTAAAAGGCACATAAAAGAGTCTCCAGACCTTTCTAATTTCAAAGCTCTTCAAGCAGACAATTATTTCAGAGTATAAAATAATGGCATTGAGTTCTGAGCCAGTAGAGCATGCACAGCACAGTTAAAGAACCTCTTGAAATACAGTAACTAAAGCCAGGCTAAGTTTTTTATTAAAGAAACTAAGTGAGAGATTTGCATAAAAATCAAAAATATACACAAATCATAATTGCATCCCTAAGATATGAAACAGATCCATTATCCTTCTCAATTACCAACTTGGCAGGCTGAAATTATGTCCCAAGTACTACTTGGACCATGCACAATAATATCACACTATCTGCACGGCTTTTGAAACCAGCCCTTAAAAAAGCATGAAGTTGCTAAATTAGCTTCCTGAAGGTTCCTTTTTAATGACCCATGCAAAAGATACACACCTTCTCCTTCCCCCACTTCAGCGCGGTCTGGCTTTGTCTCTTTGTGCTGTCCTTCTGCCACCTTCACGGCCACTGCTCTGCAAATGGCGCCCAGCTTCCGATCCAGAGCCCGCACTCCTGCCTCGCGCGTGTACCTGCAGCACACACAGCGCCTTACTGCCGCCCGCTCTGCGGACACACTGCTTGGGAACGCAAGCACACCGGCTGCTGAAACACACAGCCCAGGGAAAGGGGACGGGAAAGGCAGTGACACCCTGCACTGCAATAAACATGCCAAAAAAGAGGCATTTGTTTCTATCCAAAGAACTGTGGGTGTTGATAAAATGAAAGAAAAGAAAGACAAACTACTAAGTGGGAAGAAGAACCCCTGTGTTAAACCTTCATGAAATGCTAAACAATGCTCCAATAGCACTGAGCTCTTCTTAGATGCATAAAAATTAAAAGGGAGAACTATTTTAAAATTTAACATATGTAGCTCATGGAAAGTTGAGGAACTGACTGTAAAATGGCTTTTTCTTTTAGTCTATGAATTAAAAAGAAGCACCAGACAATAAACATTAAACAAAGCAGCCAAAATGACGTTACTGGTCATAAAATACTTCAATTCACTGAAACGTGATACTTTTTCCATTGAAAATGACGTAGTTTCAAGTTCAAAAGATGTTCTAATCAATATATTTGCTCTCATGTCCAACAAAAAAAAATAGTTCTAATTAATACAAGCTATTTTAAAACCCCACATTTTAATTTTTGAAACCAAATTCCAAATTTTAAACAAATGTGGTCCATCAAAAAAGGTAATTTCCATTTTTAACAAAAATGATAGAAATATAACTTTGTTCTTAAAATAAATGTTGTCTGCTGCCAAGGCCACAGCTTCACACAGTGCAGCAACACTGGCCTCAAGTGCTCCTGTTTATCCACCAGGCCTTGTGTCAACACAACTAATCATGGCCACACTCAGACAGCAAGAGCAGGGAACTTTCTGCAGAAGAGACAATGATTCACTTGATACAGCAGAGTGAGACAGAGCTAAGGAAAGAGCAATTCCAGAATTTACCGACTGGTGAACTTCTGAAGCTACTAAGGGCAATAGATCTTAAGACATGTTTTGTGTTATCACTCTATAAATTCATTTAGTAGTTACAAAAACAGAAGTTATTTAAACTGAAAGCAATGGACAGACTTACCTGGTAATTATGTCCAAAGTGGTTACTTGGGGAATCTGTATTTGCTGTGGAGTCAGGCCATGTTGCTCAAGCTGTTTAGGAATCAAGTGCCTATGGGCAATTTCAATTTTTTCTTCTTGTGTGTATCCTTCAAAGAAAAAGCACGTATTTATTAATCTTTTTGTTTACATACTACAATATAATCACATTTCTTACCTTTTATAATTCTACCTGCCTGAATTTACCAAAAAAACACCCCCAGCTATCATTTAAAAGGCCGTTGGTATCACCTTCTGTGGTTACTCATAACATCATGTGACCAGGAACAAAATTTTAGTATTTCCAAGATCCCTTTCTTCCCTGGAAAATATCATTACATGTGTATCAATGTGTCACCACAGACCTGGAACTGGACTTTGCTCAGTGCAATGCCAAGTCTCATTCTCAGGACAGAGCTGTCCTGCCTAGTCCTCTGGCCATGCCCTCCAGAATCCTGGCAGGCTTTCCTTGAGGAACTGCCCTTCATTTCAGGAAAAACACCCCAAACTTGTTTAAGGATTGCCAACAGCCACTTGAGTGAAAACACTGCAGTGTTACCTGGCACTTGGATAATTTCCATTCTGTCCAGCAGAGCAGGGGGGATTGTAGCTGTAGTGTTGGCTGTAGCTATGAAAAGCACTTGGGACAGATCAAAGGCCACATTTAAGTAGTGATCGGTGAAACTGTGATTTTGTTCTGGATCCAAGACCTTGACAAGAGTGAACACAAAAGTGATGCAATTGCTCAATTAGAAGTAAGTAGAATGTGTGCATTTTTATAACATTCCATTTGAATCTGTCAAATCTGACCTTAGGTTCATAATGTACGTTATGAATATCACTAGAGCCTGGCCTTGCTCGGGTGAGTCTGTGACTACGTATCACACCATGTGCAAAACAAAAAGAAGTCCTTTCTCCATTAGTACTTTCTGCCCATCCCTAAAGATGGCTGAAGCATTTCTGCAGCCATCCAGCACCTCCCATAAACTGTCCATGACCTTGCACAGATGGTAGAGTGGCCACCAAGGACTCTCAGCAACCTTGGAAAAGCAGCCCATGTGGTGCCATGGCATAAACAGAATTCTCTCCAGTAATCCCTGACTCCAATCCTCATCTGTTGCTGGTAGCTCTTCTTACTCTAAGCACACCACCTGTGAGACCTCCCTGTGAATAGCAAGGGGAAGAACATAATCCCAGCCTTTTCTACTGTCACTAAATCACTTGCCTCACCCATTCAGCTTTGCCCAGCCTTTTACTAATGGAGGAGTATAAGTTCTTATTGCCCATGACACCTCACACAAGTCTTGACCCTTTGTGAGCTCTGGCTTTCCTAACAGAGTCTTTGTATTTTAATTTTTTCCCCAAAAAATTAAAGACAAAACTAAACAAGCACAGCAGAAAAACAACACACGGTCCAACCAACCTCAAAAATGTACTGAACAAGTAGAACTATGGCTTAAATAACTGTGTTCCTTTCTAGTGCTGTCAGTACCACTTATGTGTGTTAGTGCAATACGTATGTGTATTTAAGCTGGTTTTGAATAGACTTTTTTTTCCCATTAGGTGATAAATATTCAATATATATGTGGATCACAAGGGAACTAAGATTTTGTTTAGTAGTTTTTTTTAACAGTGCTACAAATGCCAAGTTCATTGTATACAGCAGTGTACCCTTGGCTTCTGTATCACCTCTGAACCACCTTCGCTCCACAACCCCTCAAAATACTGCCACACTTTTCCTTCCCAACTGATGAATTATCAATGCTACACCAACATGAATAGTTCTCATGTTACAAATAATAGGACCTATGCATCTCCTGAGAAATAGCCCAGCACTGTCAAAATAATTTATCTGCCTGCACCCAAATGAATGCATGCAACTTGAATTATAGGTAAGAATGGTGTTGATAATGAAAAAAACCCGTGAGTTTGAGCTCAGATGGTTATAAAAGAAACAAGTCTGAATTTTCATTGCTCTTAAATTTTGATCAGGCTTTGAAAAGTGAAAAAAAAAATCTTTAGAATAAAATGATTATCAGAACAAGCTTGAAAAATACTGTTTTTACAGAATGTCAGAAACACAGCAAAGTTTCTTAAAAAACAGAACAGATTCTGATTTCATTTTGAAGTCTTGTACAGATTTAAGAGCAATACTTGGAAATGTATTGCAACTGTAAGAAAATACAAATGACACATTTCCCTTAGTAGTGCAACCATAAAACATACAAAGCAGATGTCTAAACTCTCACACTAAGGCTGGAACTCAGTGCCTGCCACTGCCCAGGGGCTGTAAGCTCTTCAGAAGCTGTTCCTCCCCTCTTCAGCAAGCAGCTGCTGTCATTCCCTCCCTCCCTTACCAGGCAAGGCAAAGGCCTTGAAGTGTCCTGACAGGCCAAGTAGACTGATAACAATTCAACCAGTTACAGATGTCCCTTACCCAACTGGCCTTACAATCCAGCCCTAAAAATACAGGGAGACACAACAGGCAGTGAATCCAAGCACAGCATCTACACACTGTCTTCAAAGAAAGCAGATCTAGACCAAAGATTAGTCTCCCACTCAAAGTCTACTCTTGAACATTTCTCAAAACTGATTTAAACAGCACATCCTAATTCAACTTACACCTTTTTATTTTTTTAACACTGGTAACAGTATTTCCACAGAATCCCAGTCTATTGGCTGAAGTATTTGCAACTACTTCCAAAGCTGTTGGAAAACAATGTATTTTATCACATTTATTTACAGGCATGTTTCTCTCTTTCTCCATCCAGTTTGCAACTAGAAATACTGATGAATCTACTAAGTGCCAAGCTGGTGATTATAATATTATTTACAAAGACACACAAAATACTGATGCTGTACTTACATGCAGACAGTACTATCCAATAAGGGTGAATGTAATCCAAACCACCTTGGATTATATCTAAAAATGTGAATTATCTGAGATTTTTTTATAATGACTAGAGTTTCTCTGGACTCATATTTCTTTGTCATGATAACTATTTCCTAGAATAAGATATACAACAGTACTAAGCCTACGCATTTAAAACAGATTTTCCAAAGCAATAGAACTGTTCTTCAGTTAGGTATCTGTGCTAAAGTTCAAAAGTTTTCAAAGATACTCAACTAATACAAAAATATTAAGTACAGAAAGAACATTCAGTGCACAAAAGTTCTTGGCTAATTTATGGCCACAGCTCACATGCATACAAAGGCTTCTCTGTAACAGCTTTTTATTACCACAAAATCCAGAATAAGTTCCATGAACATTTAATTGCCTGGCTATGCTCCTGGTCTAATTTCCCTGCATACAAATAGTCACTATCAGGCACTTGGATCCATTTCTCTTGTCTTCTGTTTTTAACAGAGGTCATCTAAATTTAGACTAAAATATTCCCTTGTTAATGAACAGTAACTGGAAATTGGAAGACATTCTGTCTTGCTTAAGCAACAACCCTGCAGAAGCATTAGAACTAAACAGATCCGGCAATTATAAAACATCAAGCTTTGCTTCCAAGCTCACAAGGTTATGGCAATTTTCTCCTTGAATATATCCCACTACAGACAGTAAGAATTGAACACACCTACCCATTAGGGAAAAAAGGATGTGCCTTTTAGACTTAATGATGGCACTTACCAAACAACAAGCAGCAGTGTGGAAAACAAATGTACCAGTTAGGTGACCACTGACTATTGTTTGCTTTCCTGCATAATAGCCACCTTTGCTTGCTCCAGATGGACTTTCCAACAGCAAACCACAAAAAGCAGATGAAAATTAAGCTATTATGTCCAGACATGAGTTCTCCATTAGAAGAGGTAAAGCACCTGCTTCAGGATGTTTAGACAGCAGTAGAGGGATATACAGATCTCGCAGGGGAGCAGCCCAGACGTGGTTAATAGAGCAATTACTTCTCCAGATGCAACTAATGGTCAATTAGCAACGGCTTACATAAAGATTGCAGCCCAGGCAGACAGTTGGAAGCAAACCTGATGAGCCTCAGCTGGAAAAATCTATGGCAGGAGCCAAGCTGAATATCACCCAGAATGTGGTTTTAAAATACAGAAAACAGAAACATCTCAAACAGCAACGAAGTATCCAAAATTAAAACACAACTAACTAAAAAAGAAATTTCATTTGCCCTCATGAACTTGACGTGATAAAAGAAGAATACAATTGTTCTCTCCTGCAGGACAAGGAATGAAAAATAAATTACAAGAAGCAGCAAAGGTTGAATAGAATTAACAATATTAATGTACTGATCTAGATTCATGATTGGAACACTCTTTCCAAGAAATGCCAAATCACTGTGTTGTTACTGCCAGGCAAACAGCAGCCAGCTAACTAACAAAATCTGATTTTCAGGTACATTTATCCATGCATTGACTAGATTTAGGACAGCTTAGTTGCAACATCTAAAGGATAAATGACAGAAGAAATATCAGCAAACTCAGACATAGAGCTCATTACCATTAACAGCAAGGAGTACATAAAATCCCACAAGAGAAAACTAGAAGGAAAACGCATGTTAATATTTTTTACACTCTCTTGCTCGTTTTCCTTGCATTTTGAAGCTTTTCATGCACCCTAGAAAAGTGTACTACACATTTGAGAGATACACAGGTAAAGGACCATAGCTGTCATTTTAAAAGCTGAAAAAGTGAATCCATGCCATTTACTAGCACATTTAAATTACTGCTAGTTCACGTTAACATGCAAAGATCAAAACAGAGCTCTCAAACCATAGCCTGCTCATACACTGATTTTCAAAGAACTAGTTGGCCCTGTCAAAACAGTAATTTTATAGTCTAGCAGAAAGAAAATAATGACGTTTGTAGAATGTCAATTGCCATTTCATTTCCAGTGTCATACACCATCCAGATGAGCTCATGACACCTTCACTTAAGTAGTATTTTTCATATTTAAATCACTGCATTAAGCACTGTCAGTCAGAAGAGTTATTAGAATGACTCTGAATGCAAATATTATCAGAACCACTTTCATCCCCACCTACCAAAGTTACCACACCTTAAGTCTGACAACAGATGCTCCTGGGATTAAGCCCTAATTCACTTCAGTGACAATGAGCCAGGTTAGCTCAAAACATGTGGGCAAGCATTTTTCACTAACCCGCCCACTTTTGACCGAAACAGGTAAGGAACAAAGACAGAAACAGTTCAGCTGGAACAGGGATAGGATGGTCCCTCCAGCCAGACAGAACATAAAAGAGGCAGAGTGCAGAAATACAGTGTAAGGAAATTCTAAATGTGCACAATACCAAAGCCATTAGGTGCACTAGTGCTACATCTGCTCTGCAATTCAGGAATTGTACTAGGATATCATATCATACTCCAGAAAACGGAAGTCACAAAGAAGGTTCTGACAACTCATTACTGCTTTCAGCTACACGATAAATGAAGCTTGCAAGGCACAGGTCTCCATTCATCTTCATAACCACCCCAGTTTTAGCCTCCTGAAAACCTAACAACTAACCTAATTAGTAACATCTCAACACAGGATGGGATTTACAAAGTATTTCAACAGTATCTCCTTCACCAAAGTCCGTAATTGTCCCTCCTGGATTTTACTTGTGTTTTTAAGCAAGGCAACTTCAAAACCTGTAAAACATTCGTGATAAAAATCATGTTCTTCAAGATACATTTGTATCTTAGTCCAAGTCCCAGAATTTCAGAAAAAATGCACTCGTGGAAAAACTGACTCTCATGGAAAGCTAACACTCACCACACCATAATCAGTCAAGGAGTGGGGATCTTTGACTTAAATGAAAAATTTACGATTAGACAGTTAATTATAAAGAAACGTTCCTAAAAGAACACACAGCTAGTCCATATTACATGCTGGATAAAATGCTTAGCTCAAACATAAGTTGGTACCATCAAAAGCTTCAAATATATATTACAATTGTTCCAAGAAAGAAAGAGAAAACTTGAGAAAGTCTAGCTACTGTCTGGCTGCTCTACAGTTCTTTCTTAGCTAACATTTGGTCACAACAACTCAATGTTGTGAAGTCCCCCGATTAAGTAACTTTAAGGCTTGAACAGTACTTAAATACACAAAACACCACAAAATCCATCCTTGTGTTTAAGCACAGCTCAGTGAGATTTATGGTACCTCATTTAGCACACTTTGTACCAGCATTTGCACTGTGCCCAAGTAATTGACAGAAATCAAACTAGGTCAGAACTCAGTAGCTGATATTTGAATAACAAAGCCGACGCTGTCAGGTTATCTTTTGTCCAGTGCATCTTTCAAGTCCAGTCTTTTAATTCTTTTTTCAGTACAAACGAACCAACACTTGCCATTTAACATCTCTTACCTCCAGCAGGGCTGCTGCAGGATCCCCCTGCAAGCTCTTGGCCAGTTTATCAACCTCATCGAGCAGGAACACGGGGTTGTTCACGCCCACAGTCTTGAGCCCGTTGATGATCCTGCCGGGCATGCTGCCCACGTAGGTGCGCCTGGGGGAGAGGGCACAGCGCTGAGCGGTGCGGCAGGGGCACGAACAGTAAGGGAGTGAAACTCGAAGGAAAATACAACAGGCAGCGCTGCAACAGTCCTTGCTTTGTTTGCAAACACTTTTGGAACTGGTTGATAAAAATAGGGAATATACAACTGGACTAATACAAGCAATTGTAGCAGCAGATGAAAATCTGAGTTCCATGGGGCACTAGTTGGTCTGAAGAGATAAACACATGCATCTAAGTATAGCCAAAATTTATGGCTTGCAAGCATTTTGCATGTTCCAGTACGAGCATCCTTGTATTCTAAGAACAAGCAGAAGTGGATTTGGGAACCTCATTAATACTAGTATTTTAAGAATTATAATAATGGGATTTTATCATCACAACAGAGTTCAAACAGCATGTTATAAAAAAGGGCAAAATTCCAATTACGCTGAACTGTTGATGTCCCCATAATACACAGCAAGCTTTGATAAATACTCAGCAAAAATAATTGTATTTACTATGTCATTTCAAGATGAAATAGAAAGCTAAACAGTGCAACTTATAAAAAAATCACGAGTTTGAATTTATTCAGCAAAATCAGTAAAAACTTTTTGCCACGACACACACACGGAGCAACTACATTTTGCATGCATATATCCTTTGTTTGCTGCATTTAACACAGTCTCTTCTGCCTGTGCCATAACTACTACAAATGCTGTAATTAGGAGTATGAAATTCTGGTCACTCGAGAAGAAAGAGGTACTCTATGTGCTGAATTACAGTATCTATCTCATGACCCTCACAAAGGAGATAAACAGAACAGGCCCGCTTTGCCATATGATCTGTTTTACTACACTCCAAAATAAACAGGATGACATTTACAAAGATGAAACCAAAAATACCATGGGAGTAATTTCAAAAGATACCAGAGACAACTTAAAATACATAAATAAAAAAACCCTAACCAAACCAGAACCCAAACCACACAGCAATTGTCTCGGTTCCATGTAAACAAATTGCAGTTACTGTATTTAATTCTAGATCTGAGCAACATTAAAAGCTTTGACGATCTTCTAAATAGCCTGTAAAGCAAGAGAAATTCGGTTTGCCTCTTACCACCTTCATAGGCAGCTGCTAAAGACTGAAGCAGCCAGCATACAATGGTTTAGCACTTCCCTGCTTTTGTGTAGAGCCTACTCTGCAGCAAGAGTGGATTCCTCTCACTGAGGCTTGCGCTGTGTAACATTTATTACAGATCAAGACTCTGCATGGGGGAGCTATTACACCACCTCCTCCTCCATCTGCACATGGACACCTTGCCAAAAGGATGGAAGGATTCTATAAAATGCAATCAGAAAATTACCAGACTGGAGCAGAGCTGAAGTTCACAGAAATGAATCATTTACCAGTGCACCCAAATTAATCCTTGTAGCAATGTGGGCATTTCTTAGGAGCTTTGGGGGGTTAGGTTTTTCCCCATGGTATGGGAGTTTTTGAAGAGTTTTTTTGTTTGGGGTTTTATTTGGTGGTGGTGGTTTTGTTCTTGTCCGTGCTGTTTTTAACAAAAGGCACTCACTGCACTAGAGAGTAATCTTAAAAGAGACAATACAGCCTGACCTCTTCTAATTTTTTGTTTATGCCAGTAATAGGATAACAGAATTAGGTAAACATTAAACATTCTTCTTTCTTGCTTGGTTCATTATTCTCAAGTGCATGCTTAAGGACATTACACTTTTTTAATGCATGTTTGTGTTTTTATACACACAGAGTTCTACCTGATCATTTTGAATTCCATTAAATTTTGAGCTATCCATGTCCCATCTAGTTTTAAGAAACAGATTGGGTTTATAAACTAAATGAAGGTAAACAAGTGTAACAATCTGAATCTATGGTACATCATTTATTAGAAGTGGACCAATACCTGTTATACCATTAAACAAACACTGAAGACCACCAAGGGTACCTGGAACTCATCTCAACAAGAGCCCTTGGTAAGACAGGCCCTGCAGGTATTTACGTATAAACCCAAAAGAATATATTAAAATTACAAGCAGACATGGCCATTTATCTGTCTGGATATTAACCTCTGCCTTGTAAGTTGTGAAACAATACTGCAGTTTGTGAACACTAGCCACCAAATGTGATGTTATTGTTTATTTCATTATTTTTGCTAAGGTTGAAAGGAGGAGAAACCGTATTCCACATGAGTGTTTTTGATGATACAATGTAGCTTTGCTCATCTTCTGATGCAGTTTCTTTTCATGCATCAAACCTAGGACAGTCAGCTGCTTTTCACTCAGAACAGAAAGTACAGATCAAGTTTCCTGGTTATCTCAATTCTGTAGCAACACTTAGAAAAACCCCTTAACACCTCAAGCCACAAAACTTCTATAATTTAGTAGACTTTTTATTTATTAAATCAGTGAAAAGTTAAAACAGTAGAGTTGTACAGCATGTCATCAGGAACTACATAACCTCTAAAGTGCAGAAAAACACGGGAACCCTAACCTTCTTGGTTCTCCCAGTGTAAACTAGGAGTGTATAGGAACTGGAACTCTTAGAGCAGCAGTAGTGTTAGTGGTAGAAACATGACTCACTTTCTTCATACTGATCTAAGGACAAATAGTCTTAAATCATTTTTAACTGCAGAGGTAGAAAAGAATAACAAAGTTAGTGCCACCAAAGAGGCTATTTCTGAACTTGGCTGCACAAGGTCACAGCTTATGTTGTTTGCAAGGCCAGAGGTTGTGCCTACTCAAGGGCTTTATGATTTTATCTGTGCTTTGTACTTGTATAACAAAGCTATTCCTCTCCTGGCTGAAACTGCCTGAGGTTTGTTTTTTTTTCTAGTGCAACAAAGCCTGTGCAGGGACCTTCTGCCAGCTGTGCTGGTGAGGGCACAGTGCAGGGAACCGGGGAGGAGTCACTCTCCTCACACAGGGGCACCTGAGCAAGCCTTCAGCAAAGGCCTAAGCCCAAAGTTCACTGTCCAAACTTCTAGAAACTGAAAAGCAATGATAATGTAAGAAAGAGCTTCACAGGAAGGTGAGAAAGAGCTTCACACTTATCTCACCAGCACCACTACAAATAAATGGCACAATTACACCTTTCCTTTTCAAAAATCGAAAAACACACACACTCAAAAGATAAGCTCCTACAGTTCCTGTGTAACATAAAATATCAATACTGAGATTTTAAATGCAGCGAGCTTCTTGTAAAAAAAAGTTCGAAGTCATCCTTCAGGGTGATTTGTTTTGTTTGATTTGTTTTTTAATACAAGTAAACTACAAATGTAAACCCGAAAAATTTAACATATGGCATAGATGAGTATTAAATGCAAACAGCAGCTGAAGGATGTCTGATAAAACAGTTCCATTTCTGTACCAAGATGATGATGATTTCATTGTGGGAACACAGAACAGTAATTGCTCCTCTTCACCCTATCAAAAAAGGATTCACAAACCCCAGCTGCAGGCACATGATCCACGCTGAAATGGCCAAACCTGGGCGTTTCCAATGGCCCTATTTACACATCACGTGGAGCAGCAGTTACTGAAACACACGCCCCACCCTGCTGCTCTCTAATACATCTGGTTTGGCTGCTCCCTCTCTCAGTCTGCATTTTTCACTTACAACAGAACAAGCAGCCCAAGTGACTGCTATTTCAGGCACTACTTCCTTGCACGTCAAACTGAAACACAGTTCCTTTTTAATGTCCTAGTACATTTAGTACATGGTTTTAAATGTTTAGTAGGTACATACAGTATCATTCTTCTGCGATGTTAATGAAATCCTTAAGCCCTTAAACCTAATAAGGAGCTTTTAGAGGAAAAAGAATGTCTGCTAACATGTAATATTAGAAAATCAGCCTACCAAACAGTGAAACTCAGAACACAACAGTGGATGTCTCCTCCACTTTTAGACCACCTCCAATTCTTCTCTCTGACTGCCACCAGATGCACAATATGGATTCACTCGATTGGGAGTAACTTCAAGGATTTATTCTTGCAAAAGGACATTACAGAGGTCTACAGAAAAGCTGTAGTTTTAATCTGATTAAATGTTATTCTGAGAAGCAAAAAAAGGAAACTAAGCATAGTTTCAAAAACAGTATGTAACTGTTGGTTTTGATTTTACCTACAAAAAACTTGAAAAAGTAGCTGGTTGATTCCTGGTACCAACTGCTCTCTCTGAAGTTTGTTTTTAAACTATACATTTGTTTGTTGTGGAGTAACCCCACAAAATTCCTACTAATTTCAAATTATATTTTCCTTTGCTGGTGAAAAAGAAACTCTCCTATCAAATACTTTCGATCAGCTAAATTCAAGTAAATTTTTAATATGAAATTTATACTGGTTAGCCTCTAACATGCATTAATAATTTAATAATGCCTTAAAAAAATGTGTGAAAGCCACAAACACCTGAAGTTAAACGTTTTTAAAAGGCTCCATCACATGACTATTCTTTCTTAGGTCTAAGCACAAGATAGAAAGTTTGACTTTTGTTGGTAATGTCAAGTTCAAGATGCAGTTCCCCAGCCACAAAGGCTTCAGTTCTGCTCTGCCCTGGAAAAGTTATTCGTGTCGCTAATGCTGAGTATTCCACAGCCTCTAGTGGCTTCAGTTCGAATAGCAACGTGTTGTTCAACCACATTTTAAGTCGTTTTTAGGACGAGTACAATAAATAATCTGGAACATCAGAACTGTTACTTACTAAACTGATTACCAATGCAGTTTCTGAATTACAGGAGTAACACATAGTGAATGAGGAGGACAGTTTGGCTCTTTTTCTCCCAGCATGTAAGCAGATGGGTCACAAGGCCAGCCAGCCCAGCTCTACGAAGTGTCAAACACTCTGGAAAACAACACTCCTGCATATTTGCCACTGGAAATGCACAGGAATAACCCTGTTGCTCATCATACCAAGGGTGCTGAAACAACTCTGAATTTTTGAATTGGCATCAAGCACAAATTCATCATTTTGTCGCTTTTGCCTTTCCTATTCTGGTCCAAGAAGTGACCAGTACTGTACTATACCCACCCTAGGTTCCAAGCAATACCTTACATTCCAGATTCCTGCAAGTTTATGCAGATGTTCAGCACAAGATTTCCTGCATTCCTTCCAGCTGGGACCATGAGCTTCCTCCACTCTAATGAATTCACACACACAACTAGCTTACACAGTCAGAAGTCTGACATCACAAAATCAATTTTTATTACAGCACTTTTTTGAAGTTTTCATTAATTTACACAGGGAAGGGATAAGAACACCAAGGTCCTTTCTACGTCTTAAACAAAAGAGTTTGCATTAGATTTTCTAATGAATTTTACTTCACAGTGCTAAAATGACTGAAGATGGAATTCCATTCCCCCTATGACACCAAAGAGCAGCTGAAGGAAATAAAGGCTGTATCTCAACACTAAACATGCATTCCCAGAAAGTAAAATTCTCTCGAAATAACATCACTGAACATCAAGGAAAATCAATAAATACCTACCATTGCTGCAAATAAGTAGGATTTCTCTGTATTAGCTGAATAATGAAAATAATCAATACATTCTGCAGAAAAAAAATTACAATTAAGAAAGGAAGAAGTAGTTACCTGTGGCCTCGAATGTCAGACTGATCACAGACTCCTCCTAAAGCAATTCGATGGAATTCTCGACCCAAAGTCTTTGCAATTGATCTTCCAACACTAGTTTTACCAACTCCTGGGGGCCCCACAAAACAGAGAATGGGCCCTTTGAGGTTGTTTTTAAGCTGTCGCACAGCTAAGTACTCCAAAACTCTCTTCTTCAGCTTCTCCATAGCATAATGATCATTGTCCAAAACAATCCGAGCTGCACGGATTTCCAGGCGATCTATCAGTGCAAACAGAAGAGATCAGCACGTCTGCCTTTAAAAATGGAATTGCCTTCTGTATTTCTATTTCAGCCCCACAATTTTTGAAAACTATGGTACAAAGCAGATACAGTAATCAGTTTTTCTATTGCACCTCAAGTCGTAATTATTAAAATTAACTATAACTGTGCTTTTTCATCCTTTTATTCCTTACCAAACTTGCTTAAGACACACCAAAACCTTTTTCAGGGAGATTAATGCTACAGAAATGTTCAAGATTTTTTGTCCAACATATAGAAAGTAATTGGATGCTCATTTCTTTGTTATTTTTGATACATTAGCACAGATTTTAAGTAATAACCCCTTCATTCTTCTGTGAAACTATTCTTAATACTTTTTACATTCACATTCTTAGACGTACGATTGAGCTACACAAGGTATTCAGTATAGAGATCTCACTGAAGTCTAAAAGTCTACCTGGCTTAAAGTAATATACTAATGATGCTTTTACAAGACAGAACTAAGTATATGGTGGTTACTTGTCCTAAAATGTCTGCAAGAGACAACCACCAAAAACAGGATTTACCTTTGGTACTCTTGTTCCATGGCAATTCTACCATCAATTCCAAGTAATTTCTTGTCAAAGCATACTCTGGCATTGACTGAGGCATCTTCTTTAACCTGGAAATACATGCACTGAATCCATAAGGGCAACTAGGAATTAACTGCAAAGCAAAACCCTCCTGCACCGCAAGACAGCTATTGAGCTAACTTAAGGTTTAAAAATCATTTCCATACACAAGCAACACAAACGTATTATCAATTGGCAAAGGTTTGCAAGATTTGTTTTAAAATACAAAATAAGAAAAGAAACTGCTATTTTTACCTTTTTATTTCCTTAAGACAAACTTTAAGAGCTTGTTCTGACATACTGGATGTTCTAATCTTTTTTTCTAGCAAGACAACATCATCATGATCTTCTTCCTCCTCCTCATCTTCTGTAGTGTTTGCAACATGACTGATTCTTCTGTTAGGACGAATAGCTACAACCTAAGAAATGGAGAACAGAGCCAGAGAACAGCATTAGGTCTTGTTTTTTAAATAAAGTGTGCACTTTGGCTTTGAATGAAAACCACAACAAAAACATATGAGGTGCATAGAAAAACAGTGAAGATTTTCATTGCATAAATAACAAAGTGTTATTGGTACAACTTCAAAAAGTTAGAATTCTCACTTTACTGTGAGTATTCCCTAAGTGCATTTATCATCTACCTTAAACCAAGATACACCTTTCACTGCACAGGCCAAAACTCACTGTGTGCATACCATGCAAGTAAACTGGGCGTTGGATACCTCTCTAGAGGAATCTGAGCATTTATTCAATGTCAGAAAATAAATAAACAAATAAATCAAATAAAGCCTAGGTAGTGTAAAGCAAGTGTTTTCTCTTTTAGGTATCTAAACAGCCAAAGTTACTAGCTGGGTGTTCTCTGCACCTCCAGACTTACCATCAAACATTACCACTATACATTAAGATTTTGCACAATTAAAATCATGCACATTCATAAGCCTGTTTAAAAAGTGCATCTTTTTACTTATTTAGGATGCTTAAGTATCCCAAAATTAAAGGTCCATACCCTTTTATCATCATCCTGTTTGGGCTTTCTTGTTTTTTGAAGCAGCTTCAGGCCTTCAATCTGTCTAACAAGCAATGGTATAGTCATCTTGAACCGCTCCTCCAGCCTCACAGCATCTAAAATCTAAGAGCAAGGAGTTAGAAGTGGCCAACAAGTTCACACTGATGGATCATCTATCTTTTGACCAGTTATAGAATAGATGGATTAGGAAAAAAATGCAGCAAGAGAAGCAAAGAGAAAGCTGCACACAAAATCTATCCTCAACGGTCTGGATGACTAAACTACAAGCACACCAAACTAGAAAAAAAGTCTTTTATCCTGCCTGTTTTTAAGCATTTTAATATTTCAGTTGCATTTTCTGTGGCAAACATCTGTCAATGTTCTATTTTTCAATTACTGAGCCTCAGGAAAGAGCTGGTCCTGTAAGAAAGTTAAATGATTTCCTCACCTAACCCAGGAAAAAAACAAACCTTATGCCTTAAGGTTTTTCTGTTGAGAGATTTTTGTGTTTATTTTGTTTGTCCTTTTAAAATTGTATACACCATTCCATTTTCATGTTAGATTAAGATGATATGTGGAAATGGGTAGAATTCTGCTCCTTTGTATTTCCACAACTTCCACAGGCTGCTCTTTTCTTTAGAACTTCTAATAAAAATAAAAAGGGACACACTGAAGTTAATAACTACTGTACCTTCCTCAAGCAGAATATTCAGTTATATTCACCTTCCTTTCAAATTACTGCATTAATTTCTATTTGTAGTACTTTGAAAGAACCTAACTTAAATTTTCAATTCCAGGTGCTTCTTTAGCAGTGAGGAAGGGAACAACAAAACTTACAGCAAGCAAATACAGAAATCAGACTAGTAAGAATCAAGCCAAAAGGATCATTTTTGCATACAGTAACTATAACATATGATGGAAATTTAAGCTGTGTCCCAGTACTTAAAGAAACCAGATTTTCAGATGTTTTTAAAAAGATTCAAAGAAATTACTCTGAAGCTGTTAGTATGATCTCTCAGCTGTGACAAGTAAGCAAGGTTTCAACACAATTTAAAGAAAGATTTATCATCTTTACCATAGGGAGGGGAAATCCACACTGCATTTATTGTTTAATAAAATGAACCATTTCCAAGGCTAACTAAATTAATTCACCCATTAGGGGAGTTCTGACACATAAACATATTAACACTTTAAACAACAGCATAACTTTTTACAAGCATTCATGCTCAGTTGTACCACAAATACCTGCTGGCACAATGCTATCACTGTACAGTGTCATCTGTAAGCAATTCCAAAATTACCTAAAAGTGACTGACCATTAAAAAAGATAGCAAACATCTAAGTCTCCTTAAACAAGTTAAAGCCCATGGCACCTGAAGCTTCTCTTGGTTGGATGTACGGATGATAGAGGTCAGTATATCTGGCAAAGCTTCTCTAGGCAGATTGTCCAGGAGACGTCTCAGCTTTGCGACTGCAGGCACTGACATATCCAGCATCTCAACCAGCTGTAGGAAACACACCATGGACACCATTAATGAGGATTTTTTAAATTATGTGAGCATCTGACCTAAGCAGGGCTGTATGTTTCACTGTGAAGCATGCCTAGATAGTTTGCCAAAGAGCTACTGAAACAAATTCACAAAAAGTTCACAGAAGAAGCACTAACTCAGCACAGGGCATCAAGACTTTGAGCTTTCTCCTTGTTTGAGAAATCCAAAAATATCACTGCAGCATTTTTTTTTCACTACCTACATCTCTTATTTCCCACACATACCCTGATTAAAAGCTTCCTCAGATATCTTAACACTCTTCTATACATCCTTTAAACTCAAATTCATTATACCTAGTTTATATATACATGTGTTTATAATCAAGGTTTTTCCCTTTAATAATCAAAAAATTCCATTATATATACTTTCTCATAGATATATAAAATTCTGGAAAAATTAATCAAAAGTAATCCTTTTACTGGACTGTATTTATAGTACTGCTATATATGAAATACTAAATACAGCACTAACATGGAAGTAGACTCATCCTGCATTGAGCAGTACACCCTGTAACTTGACACATAAACCTCAAGCTGTAACAAAACCACTAATTTTGCAGCAGAAACACTGCAACTTTACTAGTCACTCTAAAAATATAAGAACTAGAGCAACAGAAGGGCATACAGGAAACAAAGAGCTCAAATATATGCATAAATACCTAAGATTACAACACATTACCTGCACTGCATACTTGTAGAATTGCTCTGACAGCTCTCCAAGCTCCTCCTCAGATTTATGCTGGTTCGTAAACTGCTCAAGCCGATCCAGCTGCTCCACTTCAGCCACGGGATAGGGCTTCTCCTTCAGCAGCTGCAGGATCTGGAACCGGCAGAGCCCTGTCACCAGCAGCGTGTAATGTGGCTTGGGCCAGTTGCTGCCAACCACCTGAACTGCCAAGGCCGCAGTGCCAATCCTACAAACAGAGCAGACCCTCCTATTATTGGTCACCTTCCACTGAGCACTGGGTGCCTCCTCAACAGGAGCAATCGAGCTAAAGGCTGCAAGGCCCTCCTGGGTCAAAGCTCCTCAGCACCAAAGGCAACCAAGTTACACAATTTCCTTTGCAATACAGATTACAAAGCCGAACCCCAAAACCTGAAAATTAATGAATTAACTGAAAAACTAACCGAGGTACTGTAGCACGGTCACGCAGTTTAGAAACCTCTGTAATTTCTTCATAAATGATGGATCTCGCTGTGGACAGGCACGGTGACATTTCTATTTAAACAGGCCTTGGGAAACACAGAGTGTGCAGGTCGCATTTCAAAGAAACACTGAGGGCCTCATGCCACACAAACATTTTAGATTGCAGCCCTTCTCAGAATATTTCCTTGCAAAACCTTACTAAGTCCACGGATACAAGTCTGGAGAGTAAGGGTTACAGCATGCGAGTTTCACATGTACTTTACCCCGCAGAAAAACAATTCATTTTATGCGAACAAGGCCACTATCGGTGTTACATATTCGGTGCAAAACGCCATGGTTAACAGCTGCGACACTGCCCGACCGCGTTCTTTGACCTTATTTCCCTCTTCCACTTCAGCCTCCCCTTCCAAACCCTCCTCCCAGGCCTGCCCGACACCGCACTCCGGGCCGGCCACAGGGACGAGGCGTCTCCGAGGGGAGAGAGACCCTTTCGCAGGGGGAAACCCCCCGGCGGAGGGAAGGAGGGAGGGGATCCGGGCCGGGCCGCACCTGTGCAGGGAGGGCAGGTCGTCGCAGTCGGAGGTGGGGTCGCTGGTGTTGGGGATGACGCCGATGATGGTGCTCCGCAGCGAGGTGCCCTTCAGCAGCCGGCTGCGCACCAGCTGCATGTTGCGCGGGGAGTCCACGCTGGTGCGCATGGTGGAGCCGGGCAGCAGCACGCCCTCGTGGGTCAGCAGCAGCGGCAGCCGCGCCGGGATCTGGATGGCGCTGCCCGCCGACATGGCCGCTCGGGGCCCTCACACGGCCCCAAACACACACCTCACACAGCCCCTCACACAGCCCCTCACACGGCCCCAAACACACACCTCACACAGCCCCAAACACAGCCCTCACACAGCCCCAAACACAGCCCCAAACACAGCCCCAAACACCGCCCCAAACACCGCCCCTCACACAGCCCTCACACTCACCCCTGGCCCCTCACACCGCCCCTCGCACTCACCCCTGACCCCTCACACAGCCCCTCACACTCACCCCTGACCCCTCACACAGCCCTCACACTCGCCTCTGCCCCGCACACACCGCTGCCCGCTCAGCCCGGCCCCGCCATGGCCATGGCCGTGCCCGCCCCTCCCGCCGGCCCCGCCCCGTACGGGCTCCCGGCAGGGCCCGGCCCGGCAGCGGCGCCGCTTCCCGCACACAGCGCTTTACACACACACAGCGCTTTACACACACACAGCGCTTTACACACACACCGCCCCACACACACCGCCCCACACACACCGCTCCTGGTGCTCCCGGCGCTGCCCCCGGGCTCTCTCGGGCCGTTTCTGCCCGGCCCGGCCCGGCCCGGCCCGCCGGCAGGGGTCAGGCTGGCACCGGCCATGGGCGAGCCCCGAGCCCCGAGCCGTGAGCCCTCAGCTGTGAGCACTGAGCTGTGAGCACTGAGCCGGGAGCCCCGGAGAGGGCGGGGAGCGAGGGGCAGCCTGTGCAAAGGGGCTGTTTCGGAGCGAGGTCCGTGTTGGTGTCGGCCGTGGTGGTCTGCACACGGAGCGGCTCCCCGCACTCTCCGCCGTGTCAGTCACGGAGTTGCCGGGGCTGGAAGGGCGGCCGGAGCAAACCCAGCCCTGCCGGGGGGTCACCTGGAGCAGGAGCGCAGCCGGGTGGGCCCGGAGCGTGTGCGGAGGGACCAGCGCCTGACACAGAGACATGTTTGCAGAGACTGCAGGGCCTGGGCTCTGCTCCGCCTGCAGCAGCTCCCCGCCACGCTGGGGGCCCGGCGGGGCACGGGGGCTCCTCCCAGTGCTCCCCCAAATGCTCCCCCAAGTGCTGCAGGCTGCCCCCGGGAGGAGGCAGGAGCTGCAGGACAGCCCCGCTCTGCCCTGAGCCTCCCCCGGGGCTGGGAGCACTCAGAGCAAAGCACATTCCCTGCCCAGGTGAAAGGGCTCCAGGCACCCGGGGCCTGCGGGGAGCTCGGATGAACAAGCAACTTTTAGAAGCTTTCCTTTCCTCCCCTCCCATGGGTGAAATGAGGTGCAATATCAAAATTGCACAACGCAGTGAACCACGTTAGCCAATCTCTTGTTAATCACTGACTTGCAGGATTCGTGTTGAACAAAGGTAATCCTGTACAGAGGGGAAACCACAGCAGCAACAAAGGGACAATTTGAAATGCAAAAGGATAGTTTTAACTATCCTTTTATTAACACCTTCATCTGTTGGCCCACTGGAAAATGCACTATGGAAATACCAACAATACTTTAAATGCAGGAAGTTATTACAGCTGAGACAAATATCTTCTAAAGCAACTGTCTTGGTTAGCTTAGAAAGAAGCTGGAATTTAATATATTAGTCAATGTGACATTTAGAAAACATTAATATAAAAGGGCACATGACACAGGAATATGGAAAGTGTTCTGTGACTTTCCGAATGTTAAATATAATTACTCTGTAAACATATGTTCAATGCTCACAAGTGTTTAAGCATCTTTAACTATATTTGTTTGGAATGTGAACACAATCTGAACATAAAGGTTAAATATTTGCTCATCACATTTATTGATGAATTTTTTCAGTTTGAGTGTTTTGATTAAAAAGAATCTACCAATCTCTTCATGCTTATTCTCCAGACTACCATTTTTTCCTTCCCCCACAGATGACTAGTCCCTGTCATCATTAAAAATAGTTTCTTCATTCATTATGGAGCTGTATCAGAAAATCTCAATGACTGCCTGAAGATTCCTTTCCATTGCTCCTGAACAACTCAGGGCTATATTTTCCTGTGTGTACTAGGATAGCAGTGCTCTTCCTGAGCTCATTGACAAGGTCATACTAATCATTTTACAATAATGATCTCCTGCAAGACATAATTCTTTGAAAAGTAGTGTAATTCACAAATTTATTTTATACCTGTAAAACTCTCATAACATTTTCGTCTCCCCTCACCTCTACTCAATTTCTTCCATTTACACAAACATGAGAGAGTTCAGCTTTTCCAAAACCAAGGCTAAGGTACCTCACAATGAAGACTTGAAGTTAATATGCTTGAGATTAAAACTCAGTGCTCTTCTAAGATGTGCATATGCTTCTCTTCCACCCCCTCACTGGCACTGTCTAAAGTTCTCAAGCCCTCTGCAGCTATTTTATAAAACAAGATCCTCAATCTGTCACCAGTTTCCTCTTTCCCATACTGCTTCTATTTTATACTTGCAGATTGTTTGATGCAATGGTGTTCTTTAGGAACTATTTCTGTCTAGTCTCAACTGCTATGTCTGTAAATGAAAGAGAAAAAGAAGTTTGCCCATTTTCTTTTCAAATTGTCTCTCTACTGTGTGAAAATTTAGGTGCCTCTCTTAACAAATACATTTCCTGGCTCCCAGTCCAACAAAGCACATAAAGGTGCTATGAAAAGATACTTTGTATTGAATCAAGGTGTATTTTTATATACCGATTAATATGAGACATCAAATAATGAATATACAAGACTGGTATAATACAAACAATTTACTGTCAGGATTTTGCAATGCATGGGATGATAAAACATACATTTTGCAGTCTTCTGAGATGAGAAATTATATGGATGTGTGATCAATCCCCAGTGCACAGATGGACTACATAACTTGTCTGTTCATTAGATTATTTTCCTCAATAATATTTTCTCTACCCCAGGTGCTGAACATATCCTGCTGCTTCCTACCGTCTTGGAGTACATCACCAATACCTCAAAATTCTTCAAAATACCATAACTCGAGTACGTTTATGTAAAACTATTGAAAGGATGTCATAATATAACTGAACTGCATTCTAAAGTGCATGTATTTTAATGCCCACTTTTTCTACTCACTGTAAGTTTAAAGTGGAAATTTAAAAATCTGGGGTTTGATGTAGGCTTAGTATTACATAGCCTCAATCGTTCTTTCTTCATACACAAGAATCTGTATTTTTCACATGCTGATTGATTAAAAAGCTCCCAGTTGGTTATGTAAGCACAGCACAAGAAACACATGCCAGGAATTGTTGGCAGCATGTTACTGACTAAAGAGTGCGAGACCTTTCAGAAATTTCTAAAGCTGTGGAGGATTCTTTCAGAGCAATTGTAAAATGCACTTTAGAAGTGCTAACAGACCTCACCAGAGCAGTTGAACTTGAAAACTTAATCTTTTATTCAAAAGTCTGAGCTCCAAGAAAGGGAGCAGGGAGGAAATACACAGCACAGAAAAAGAAATTCAAACTTACTGATGAAATTTGAAACTTGAGCTAGAATAGCATGAGGCAGAGAGAGTTCTTGCCTGTCTCACACCAGATGCATACACACCACAAAAATAATAAGCATTCAGAGGAACTTCTGAAGGACAGGAAATATCCATGGCAAGTTAAAGAAATGCCACCAGCAGAGCTGTGCTGATGAACACTCAGATGAGGATACAGCTGAAGGAATGGAAAGAGAATTTCCCTCACACTTAGTTTTGCTGCACACAGGGTCATACTAACTGGAATGTATCTCTTTCCTCTCTTTGATCTGCATACTGCCAAATCAGCCATTTTAGGGAGCTGCTAGTGAGAGAGAGAAAAATATACCTCCTTAGTCTAATGTAACTGAATCAAAGAGCTGAAGGGGCCACATTTGAGGCTCATATATCTTTGGTATGGTTTTGTAAGCTTGGGCCATATTTTTTTTAACCTCATAAAGTGGAAAAAATGTTGACTTGTAACTAAGAGAAGTAAATTTGCTCCTGACACCAAGAACATTGTCACCAAAGAAGAGAAACATAGAAAATAATGGAGTTACTGCAGCATCTTAGTGAAGTAAATACTCTCCCAAGTCAAACTCAATCATATTTGTAGTCAATATTTTAATGAAGCAATAGCTTGAAGGAGCTGCAGATTCACATTTTTATGTTCCTCTTACCAGAGGGAGCATTTTCTGTCCCATAGTTCAAATGGAATTTCCTGACTGCCACCTAAAAATGGCATGCAGATATTCTGGAGTAATTCTAGAGTTTGACCTGACAGAAAGTCCACACAGACTGTGGGACAGAGCCCAGAATTATTACATAGACATAACTGCAGTTAAATTTGGGGGTGAAGAGAGTTTTGGCTTTGCTTCTTAGCAACTAAATAGACTGCCTGGTCTGGATTTAGTCACTCTTCTCTGCGTCCAACAGTTTGTCAGCATATTAACTGCACACTGCAGGTCAATCAACTCAAGAATGTTTTCCTACCTGATCCTTTTCAAATCTGCAGGATGATTCCCTACATGAAGCATGACCTACTCTGCTTTCAGTTATTCAACCAAATTTCATCGACATTATTCAAGTGTTCAGAGGAAAAACCATTAAAAAATAAGGTTGAATAGAAGCAGTTACCTTTCTCTGAATTAGCAAAGTAATCCTTTCACGCTGGTCATTCTTTGCTGTTGTATCTGACTCTGCCATTTGGCACAGTTGGTGCTGCACAGACACCCAGCTCTTCACTGCCAGTTTGATCATGTTACAAACTGAATGGAGTCTTTAGCCAAAATGTTATCCATAATTTCATGTTTAAAAATATTTTTAAGCAGCCAAATATTACAAATATTGTTCTAGCAGCTGCATTGACTTAAAGCCACTAAGTAATCATCACTGTGTATTCCCTGAGGATGTTTCAGGAAATTATATACTAGAACCAATTTCCTCTCTAATATGGTTGTGTAAGTTCGGGTCAGGTATCCACTGACCTCCTTATCTGAAATTCTGAAATCTCCATAGCAGAAACATATCATGTGTACATGACAGCACTCCTTACTTTAGGCTGATTTCTCCAGTGTACATGAATTCAGCTTAAACCACTTTATTTTTCATAGAAATTATTGTATTAGCTAAGCACGACAGCATCCACAGTTTTACATTTTTACCCAGTTGGCCCCCTGGTAGAATATTATGATAGAATATACAAAAAATGGCAGATATAAGGACAGACATTGCAGCTTCCTGATGAGGCATGAAAGGTACAGAACAATTACCAGAAGTAAAGAGCCTTCCATTGAAATGGCAGCTTCTCTGATAACATCCAAGACAGCAACTCATGTTACCAAATTTACTTCTATCTATAAATCAATCATCCATTTGGGGATTAATTATTCAGGATAGGAAGAAAACCCACAACCCTGAATGAGTGCTAAAATGGACTACAAATCAATAGAGGAAAAGCACCCCTGATTTCCCCACACCTCTGCATAAATCTTGACATTTTACTCCACTTTGTTCTCCTCACAGTCATTTCTTTTTATGCTCTCTTTTACCAGAGAGACAAACACTCTTTCCTGATTTATCTAGTCACCTCTGGAAAACATCTATATTGATAAAGTCAAAACACGCAGTGCAGGTTCCTTTCACATAAGCCATTTTTCCTTAAATTATGGAAATGTAGAACAGGAGAAGGAAGAAGCTGCTTTTTCCATGTTTATTTATATGCTATTATAGAAAGGAAGAGCATATTTTCCTGTCAGTTGTGTTAGAGAAAGGCTGGTTAGGTTTGATTTTGGCATGCAAGTATTAATGACAGCAATGGCTTTCTTCTTATCCATTAATTAAATCTAAGGCATTGAAATTGCTGTGCACTTGCACATTCCAGAGTAATCTGTGGCCACAGCTGGAAGAGGCAGCACAGTGAGAACAGTCTCTTTTTGATACCTGTTAGGTTTTTTGTTGTTTGTTTGAGGTTTTTCTTTTTTCCAAAATGTGTACAATTTATATTTGAACTTTTGAAAAGCAGTTTCCATGTAGAAACAGATGGAAAACCTGACTGCTTTACTCCAAATGCAGGGAGTATTCTCTTTAGCTTCATCCGTTTCGACATAAATATGTATAAATAGTATCTATACGAGATTAATAAAGGTTGAGCCTATGCAATTTAATATAGTTTTAATATCAATCACCATGTCCAACAGTAGGTGGCACATGGATTATTTGCCATATATTTCACTGTCTTTCTTTCTCATTTAATTCCACAGTAGGTTTAAAATAATTTACAGTACAATTGTTGAAACGCAAGGGGATAATTATTTTTAATTCTAAATTGCTACATTAAAAAAGAACAGCAGAAACAGCAAGGAAGCTTTTCAGGAAATATTAGTTAACTGACAAAACATGGTGACAGCAGATATATTGCAAATGCATAATTTAAAAATTAACAGGAACGTACATGTTTTGATTCTTTTTAGCCTCAGTTTTTGTTAGATCAGCTGTTTCAAATAGGTGGCTGTACTAGGCTGATGGTTATAACCACAATTTCAAGTGAAATAGAATCTTCAGATGCAAACAAAAATGACACCAGAAATAAAAGCTAAAAAAATCAGGGCCTATGAACACTTATCCAGAGAAAAAAGCCCCAATAGACTTTTCCTATTTCTTTTAAGATATATTTTTGGGGGGAAAATTGAGGTCTTGAGGTAGGATATTCATTTTGATATCTGAAAGTCGCAGACCTGGTTCACCAAAAGAGAGCTCGCATTTATTTATTGCATATTCAATACTCTGCCTGTTGTATCAAGGGCTTTATTCAAATTTGCCTGTGATGTCTACTCCATGAAAAATAAATGGTTACAGACTTTCAGACATGGATTTCTAAGTTTCAGGTCCATTTTAAACTTGGAAGAAAAGGGCAAGAGGAAGAATTTTTTGTCAGACACTGTACTTCTAATGCTTCCAGGAACTATGTGAGTTCCTTATACTCTGCTTCTGAGTGGTGGTTTTGTGAAAATAAAATAGGTTTCTTAAATATTTGAAAATCAGTTGAGTTGTTGAAAATTAGTAACAATTCAAATCAAAATAAGCAGCATAAACAGGAAAAAGTATACAGTACAGGCATTAATAATCTTTTTCCATTCTATCATCATTGATATGTTTAGTAAATTAGTGTCAATTTTGCCCCAGCTGGTTTACAGCTCAAATTCCCCCAGTATTCAACCTTTCACAGAAAGATACAGAAAATCCTGTTACAGAAAACATGCAGCAAATGCAAGGAACATAGTTTGTAACATTTCACTAATTTTTTAACTTGAGAAGTTGCATTTTAAGTTCCTGTTAATCCTCTACAAGTTTGGCCTTAGTGGTGATTTAGTAAGAGAACAGAACTGTCAAATTACTGGCAATTTAACTGAACACACAAGGTCAGGTGATAGGCCTTCAGGACTTTCTCAGTAGGAAACAGAGAAAGACCATCAGTTCTTTGTAGAACACTAAACACAGTGTAGAGTAAGAGTTGTAAGCTCAGACAATATCCACTAGTCAAACAAAATGGAGGATGCTCAGCCAAATTGTCTTTAATTCCAAGAGTAGAAAGTGTAATCAGGAAAGTATAGGCAGGTGGGTGTTTATTTGCCTTCCCAGTGATGATTAGGTTTAAAATGAGGTGGCTTGAATGTGACCATAGCAGTCTGAAACACGTATTTGACTGCTGGACCATTACCATAACAATTATAAATGGCACAGCATTAACCAGGGGATAATTTCTGGATATGTGCTCTCCGAGTCACCAACACTAGATCTGCTTCAATAAATATTTAATATTTTAATTTTGATTATGATTTAGTACTTGATTTAATATTTAATTAACATAATTAATATTTATGAAGACTGGAAAGAGCTGTATTGTGTCCTGATCAAATATGCAGGTGATCTAAAACTCTGCAGAGGAAAAAGATCTGACATTTGATGCAACAGAATTATGGTGACAGAGGAGCAGTGGGAGCCAGATATGGAACAGTGGGATTTCTGCAATGTTTGTAAACATAAGTGTGTACGCTGAAGGGATGCTTTTAGGCATGATGAGGGCGTAGCAAAACACAGAAAGGTAACAGAGACAAGAAAGAACATCCTAACTGAGCAGTAAGACAAAAAATGGTGTAACATTATTTTGTTCAGTAAATATTGAATACCAAAGTATAAAGATTAACTGAACACAGAAGAAACAAAAAGCAGACTTTTCAGAAGTTTCAGACTTTTCAGGCATAGCCTGATGCATCCCTAGAACATAACCAGGCTAAGCTATAAATAATACTTGTTTGTCTTAAACCTAGACCTCACAAAACTAAAACAGCCTAACCACTGGGAGTGAATAAGGATTTTGTTAACAACTAACAGTAGGAATAACAACACCAAGCAATAAAGCATTTCTGTCAGGCAGCTAAGCATATATATACATTTATAGATATGTACATATGTACTGCAAGATGGGCATACAGAGATTTATGGTACAACTGCACAAATGGTGTAGAGGAAAACATCTGTAGCAGTAAAATCTGCTCAAAAGACAAAGTATGTAGAGCAGGCAGAAAAGATGCCCAAGGAAACCAAATTAATCCTGCAGAAAAAAGCAGAAAGTGCCTCATAAAACCAAAGTATTCCTGCAGAATAAGCAAGAACTATGCCTGGCAAAAGCCAAAATTCCAAGACAACACAGCCAAAGGAGCTCTGACAAGATGCTGTGAGAAGCGTGAAACAGTAAGGCCAGAGGAATGGCTGAAGGGGAGGGGGGAAAGCCTCCTTGGGTTCCAGCTTATCTTGCTGAAGAGCCTTCAGCTCTGGTCCCCCGGATTTCTGCAACTGGGGCCATCCAGGACTGGAGCCATTGGTGCTGACCATCTGCTACATATTGGCTTTCACCCTTAACAATGAAAGGATATAGTCAACTTACCTGCAAAAGTTTTGTGCTGCTCCCATTGTTTAACTTGGTATGTTATTCTCAGAAAACAAGGAAAAATGTGAGAAATATATAATGTGTATAAGACATAAAAGACGAGTAGGAGTTGTGTGCAATACTGTACAGAAAAAGAAACAAACAAGCAAGTAAAAACCTGCTGCATCCCTCCTCCAACATTATGCCAGAAGATCTAGTCTCTAGCCTTAATGAAAAAGGCTACAAAAGACTGTTCTCCAAATTCATCCTTTGCATGTCTCCCCAGCTAAATGAGCATGTGGTTCTAACCCAAGTGCAGCAGGAGCTGCAAATGCTTTCCGTGCAAGCTGACTCCGATCCCCATGTCCTGCTCGTGAATGGCAGGAGCACTTCAGAGTGCTGTAAAACTTAGTTATAGACTTAAATTCATACCCACAGCACCATGGGGTGGGGTCAGATGCTCGGAATTTTATAGTATCAAGCTTTGTGGGGGACAGAATAAAGTTTTACATTTGGTATTAACAATGCCATGAAACATCAGTTCCTAGCGCAAGAAGCTGCCACTCATTTCAACATTAGCACTCTGTGACTTCTCTCCAGGGGTAGGAAAAATACAATGATTTCATCTATTCTCCAGTGGTCTATGTCTACCTTAAAAATTAAGACTGTCCTCATGAAACTGATTCCCAATTAATGCTTCATTTTAATACTTTCTTAGAGGAGTCATTTTGCCTAAGAAATTAATTTCTGGAGCTGTGAAAATGTTCTCTGCGTGTTACTTCTAAAGATGCCTTCAAATAACCTGACTGACAGGGTAAGAAATTGTTTTCATTACTTCATCTGTTTCCTTCTCAAGTGTCCTACATAATTTGGGAATTGGAAAAAATTCCACCAAACATTTCACTTTTGAAATCAAGGAATATTATTTATTTACAAATTCCAACACCTTTGGAAAGTACAGCTTACAAAAGGGTTTCTTGAACAAAGTAGTATGGAAATGACAAAGAACAAGAGTTTTAGTGGAAACCATAGCACATTTAGTTAGCATTAAACTTGCTGCTCTAATATCTCTAAGTTCTACTTCCTATTATGAACAATTTAATAAATATTCTATGAACAATTTTACAAATATTCTATGCAAAAATTAACAAATATTCTATGAACAATTTTACTAATACTCTTTGAACAATTTTACTAACATTCTATGAACAATTTTACAAATATTCTATGCAAAATTTAACAAATATTCTATGAACAATTTTACTAATACTCCTTGAACAATTTTACTAACATTCTATGAACAATTTTACTAACATTCTATGAACAATTTTACTAACATTCTGTATACTTAAAATGAAAACTTCTTCAACATCTAAAATACAATCTCATTTGGGAAAGGTAAAATCTGCTGTCTAAGAATGAATATTCAATATATTCCCCAGAGGCAGCTGCATCTAAAAGTTCTTTGTGCAAAGGCCTTGTCAGATGCATCTTGTCGTCTCCTCCTGCTTCCCCAGGTTCTGCAGGTCCATCCACACAGGATGCTGATCCAAATTCTTCATTGGATCCAGCTTTCCACTGCCACGCATCTTCTCACTCCTCCTCCTCCTCCTCCTCCTCGGCTCTGCAGGAGGTTCCCCAGTGTCTGAGCTGTCGGAGCCAGAGTTCCTCTGCCTGGGCAGCCAGAAGGCGGCAAAGAGCACCAGGAGGATTTCAGCAGAGGCCCAGAAGCACCAGTGCTGGCAGGCAGAGAGGAGCACGCTCTCCTCGGGGATTGCAGGTGGCTCCTGGCTGCTCTGCTGCATCTGCTCCATCTCCAGCAGCCAGTTCATCTCCTGCCTCCTCTGCTCCTCATGCTGGAGTAGGAGCTCTTGGATGGCCTCTTCTCTCTCGTCACCCACTCTCATCACAAACTGGAAGATGCTCAGCACCGTCAGAACTTTGGCGAAGGTCACAGCCATGGCCTGGAGGAGGGGGGAGAGAAGGGGCTCAGCAGGGCTGCGTGGGAGGTGGTGCCTGGGATAGTGGGGGCAGGAGCTGGGAATGGGTGGGAGAGGGAGCTTGAAGGCAGCAGAGGAAGGTCAGAGAGCGCTCACCCCAAAGGCAGCCCCTGTTCTGCCCAAGGTGTTCCCTCCCTGTGCCCTCCCTGCAGCCCCACAAGCCCTGCAGGGTGCTCAGTGTTTCTGCCCCAGCGCTGCCCCAGCCCAGCCTTCCCCCCGCCTGCCCCACTCACCGCTGCCTCGAGCTGCACTGCAGTGTCAACGCTGCGCTGGAGCACCTGCCTCGGCTTGTCCTCCGTCGTGTCACAGTGATGGAACACAGCAACACCCCACCGTTGCCATGGCCAGGCCCCCACTCCTGGGGACACCATTCCATGGTATGTCCTCCATCGTGTCACAGTGATGGAACACAGCAACACCCCACCGTTGCCATGGCCAGGCCTCCACTCCTGGAGACACCATTCCATGGCATGTCCTCCATCGTGTCACAGTGATGGAGCCCCCCAGAGACCCCCAGCCTTGGCCATGGCCCTGCTCCACAGCCCCCCAATGTGCAAACACAGAGCATAGGCAATGGAGATCCCTTTGCATAGCAGTGAGGGAGGCTCACCTTTGGTGGGCATATTGCTGCTCCCTCTAACAACTAATTAGATGGAGGAAGAAATACCAAGAAAATTCTAGAACTTACAGCAGAACTTTTTGTGCAAAATATCACTTCATGTGGAAGTAGTCTACTTCTTCTGTGTGTGTTTTAAAGGCATACATATGTACATCGGGAATATAAAATAGATTATATATGCATAATATAATCCTAATCATGGAGTTATTAACATGCAGCGTTTTCATTAAACAAGCCTTTTCTGGTTTTGAAGCTTTTTTTCCCACCCTCCTTCACTAGAATACAGCAATGATTATAAAAGGGGAACCTTGACTAATGCTCTTAGTGAGCAACAGAATACTATAATAAGAAATAAAATGTAATAGAAGTGACAGGAACAAATGAATATTCAGCAGTGAATGTGGAAGCATATGTGCTTGAAAAAATAAACATAAAAAGTGATAAAACCCATCACTTTTAAAAGTGTGCCACATGGTTTGTAACATTTCTACTTTATAATACTCATGTTCAATTATCTTTGTTTATGTTAATTTTTTTGTCAGATATTTTAGTATTAAGCAAATGTTTCAATGAGACTTTTACAGCCTGATTACAGATGAAGATGGCTAAATTCACAACTGAATTCCAACGAGCAGCGATTTCATTAACTGATAAGTGTATGCAAATAAAGAGTTTTAACATGCATTAAATTGATTAGAAGGTACTTTTGGGAAATAGCCTTTGCAACAACTACCTAAGGCATAGGAAATTTTGATTTCAAAGTAGTGAATACAGTTTTAACTGCGGGGTGTTTTCCCAATATCAGAGTTCACAGAAACAATATGAATTTCTGTAGTTTCTGAAGCAGTTTATATGGAACGATCTTTATACATTCCTCTTCTGAGTGGTCTCTCATGATAAGAGGCAAAGAGAACAAAATGTCAGAAATTGTCTCAGGAAAGCAGAGTATTTTTTGCTCCCTCCCAGGGGAACAAGTCTTTTGGAATAGATCTGGAGATTGATGCACTACAGATTTCTTTTCACAGTTCTATTGCTCTGAATGTAGTTTTCTAAATCACCAGGGGCTTTTTGCAATCTTTTTACAATTTTACTCTAAGAAGAGCAAACTAAACAAAACCTACAAAGGAGACCAAGCCAGAACACTGATCTGAGTTATGTTAATGTCTTCTCCAAGCATGCTCCTCCCCAGCATATGTTACCTAGGACTTGACTGACATCCAGTTCAAATGTTCCAAGCACTTAAACTAATTAAGCTTGTAATTCCAACCATTCTAAAATCCAAACTCTGTCTTAAAAACCATGATGCACAATGAAATGATAAACAGTCTCAAAATTACTTGATTCTTCAGACACTTTGCATTCTGTAATCCTGATAGCAGGGCGTGCTAAAGGTCACATGGGCCCAAAGATTTTTTTTTTTTTTTTGGAGGGGGGTGGGGATCATTATTTTCTCTCTAATTTTCAGATACTTCAAAAAAAACCAAACCTGCTTCTTATTCTAGTCAGATGACCAACAGTCCCCTAATAATTCTACTCATGACCTCTTTGCTGTTAAAGCTGTGCAGACCTTTGCAAAAAACATAAGTGTTTCTTTAAGTCATGCATATTTAACTCAGTTAATCTCATAAATTATTCCCTTATTTTTCAAGTAACTTTTCATGCAGTTTTCTAAACTCTCCAATTTCTCAAATAAGTATCAATCTTGAAATGCTGAAAGATAAGGAGAAACGCAGTCTTATTGCAAGTGCTGAATGGGCAGCCATACCCATATTGGCTTAAGATAACCAGCAAAGGTAACAGTGGCTGTGAAAATGGGATGAAACAGGCAAATAATCAACCTGATAAATCTGTCCTGTTAAGGCAAAGTGGCCTATTAGAGGAAAAAATCCTGAGCATTGTATATCCTGAATGAAAGCTTATGTCAAAGTCAATGCCTTGTTGGGTTGTAAGTGCTCAACATTTCAAACAGTCCTTCTTGTCTAAAATGTAAGATAAAAAGTGCAGCAATTTATTTCTTCTCACACAAAACTATAATTTAAGAATGAAAGAGAATACCACAGGTCTCACAGCATGCAACAGCTGCAATTTTGCAGAGAAAACACCAGAGCTAGATGAAGGACTGAATTTTAGTCATGTATCTGTATGATTCAAAGCAGTGTTTCAGAGTACAGATGCCAAATTAATAAAAATACATGAGATTTTATTCAGATAATGAAAAATAAGAAATGCTGAACTCTTACTTTCAGATATAATTATGCAGTCAATATGCAGCCTGGAGTTAGGTATGGAAATTCTTCCTCATGGAGATACAACTGAAATATTACAATTAATACTAAAATGAAAGCAATTATACTGACATTTAAGAAAAAAAGGACAAAGAATAAAAGAGGAAGACTAGTAAAATTCTTAAAATTTTTTAAGTGAAGAGAATCCAAAACTGTATTGTATGATTAATCTTATTATAGCAAATTTAGTAATACAGTTAACCCTAAGAACTGCTACCCAGCAGAAAAGGCTTTAAACAGTCCCCTACTTCGTGCCCCAGGATTTCTTCTGTACCTGTGTGATTCTCAAACTTATCACACAGCAGCACATGTTCAGTTGCACCCGTGTGTGTTCCAGGCACGATGCACTGGGGCCTGTCAGACATCCTGCCATCCCTTTGTTGTCTCCGTGTGTTCTCCAAAGCACAGTCCCCTCGGGGATCTATTTTCCTTGTATTGATGGGTCTGCCTCTAACGAACCATGCAGCATCTACACCTTGTGCAGGTAACACTGCTTCGAAGGAGCTCCAGATTTTACCACCTTCAATATTTTTCTTACACTCTTGTCTCGTACAATCCTAAACATCCACTGGTCTGATTACGTGTCAAATGTGTCTGTCCTTGAACAGGCAGAAATCACCAGCAT
>JAWWEE010000018.1:7071418-7200881 GCA_035221455.1 Xenops minutus | reverse complement strand
TAGCCACCAGCGTGCTTGTAGCAAGCGTGGGTAGAGCCCTTGTAAATCTTCGTTCGCGAAGCCTAGCCATGATGACTCTTGTCTCGACAGTTGCCTGCCAGCCTATGAGGCTAAGGAATGGAGACGGTGAAGCAGTGAAATGCAGAGGTTCCCGGAGCGTGTTTCCAAAGGCAGCTCCAGGCAGCAGGCTGGGCAGGGCCCTGGTGTGCCCCTGTGCAGCTTCGCTCATTCCTCCTCCATTAACGAGGGCCGGGTCTGAGCAGGGCGAGCTCAGCTGAGTGCAGCCACACCGTGTTAGAGCTGCGGAGCATCTGCACTCAGGGTTTAACTCAGTTATTTCCAAATGCTGAATTAACTACAGAATTTTGTCTTTTTTTTTGGTCTGACCATGCATGTGAGAGCAAACATTCTCAAATGTTTTGAAATTAGACATAATTTTTTTGAAAGTGACTAATCCCTGATCTGCATTCAGGGATTCAAAATGTAAATGAAAAATTATACTCTGACTGATTAAACGAATCCAGCTACTCCAGAGGCACGCATGTCAAATTATAGAGTTGCTCCTAATAATCAGAGCAAATGCTAATGTGATCAGTCACAAAAGTGATGCAATCAGAGCACGCTGTTACACAGTCACTTTGTTTCCCCTGAAGATTTCATCCTTCTCTTTCAAAAAACTTGGAATAAGAATGACCCAGTTCCAAACTGCAGAAGAGATATCTCTGTGCCAGCTTATAATAGATGAGTTATTCACTGGCCTGACCTGTTCTGAGAAAGGTCTTTTTCTCTCCCTTGGCTAGAGAAGTAGCTGTCAGAAGGATGCATTTAAACAGAAGTTTTATAAGTTTGTATCCCTTTAGACCCCTGACACTGAAGCTCCTAATCCCTTCAGGTGTGCACTGTGCCTAAATAGTTGATATATGCAATTTTTGTTTCAGATTTGGGAAAGACAGGATTAAAGTCTTCAGAAAGATTTGGGATCAGATGTTGTACTGTAGCCCTAAAATTGTTAAATTTGGGGGGCAGCTGAAATCATAAAGAACTTTTCTACCCATTTTTCTGGTGGTCATCACTGAAAAGTACTGATTGTTCCATTTTGATAGTTTAAGGGAAGCTCATGTGATTCAGCTGAATTAGATCAAGAAAAATATGCTGAATTTTAGTAAATATGCAGAACTTTGCCTGAGCAGTAGCCAGAATGTTTTGAAGTTAAGATACTCCTTTAGCAGTTTTAGATAACTATACTCCTTTTTTTTTTTCCCCAGAACTCACTGTGCTCATGTCTTTTTCTGTTAAAAATTGTAATTTCAGTGAACCTTGGACTGAAGATGCAATAGTTGAAGTAACAAAAGACATGAAATTGAAGTCTAAATTTGGTGTAAATTTCCTTAAAGTTCAGGAGCATGTGGGTCAGGTTATGCCTATCTCTGGGAGGCAATACTTTCTTATAACTATAATATTAGCAAAAGTAGCAAAGATCAGAAGGCAGATGACAATGCTTTTTAACGACCATGTCAAAACCAGCAACTACAACACTAACACCAAAAAGACACAGGCACAGAGTTAAACCTCAGAAGATTTGTGTGGGATTTGATGGTTTTGCTCCATGGAATGCTAAAACCACATTAGGTCAGTAAATGCTCCCCTGATTATGGACACAGCCTTCCAATGAAGGCTCAATCACAGTGATGAATGCAGAGCTGTCTTCTCTAATACAGTGTTTTGTCTAAGTGTCTGTCCCCTAATCCCTGTAGTTCTCCCTTCCCCTTGCATAGATGAGGGGGGTCTCTCCCTTGCTGGGGATCAGAAACAACGGATCCTCTTTGTGCTCATTGTTTATGCCAGCAGAGATATTTATTTGTGGGATGATCCCCTGCCAGCAGTTAATGCAAGTGTTGGAAAACTTATTTTGAAATAGAAAATAGAGCAGAAAACACACAATACATCTGAAGATTCTGTAGGTGTATTGGGGGTAGAAAGGAGGGAGTAATAAGTAAATGTAAAGTGTTCATGTTTTCAAGGGAAGAGAGATATTTTTGTGACAAATCCACTATGAAGAGCAGTAACAAAATAATTAAAAACTGGTTTTTAACTTCACATTTAATACCTATTAAAATGAACAGAGCTTTTGAATTCTGTCAGTCTCATCTCAAGAAAAGACCAACCTGCATGGCTTCACATCTGTTTCTTTGGATTTTGAGCATTTTTCATGGCCCTAAGGGCTGGAAACATATTTGTTTGTTTGTAAAGAGCAAGTGTCTTTCAGGAAATAAAAGCAGTGACCATAAGACCCAATTTGCTGATGTATAAATGTCCAAGGGCCCAAATGTTTTGAAAGGTAAATCATTAAATAAAAAGAACAATTTTGGCAAGCTAGCTGATTATCTTGGACCTACAAGGTAAAAATCTCTTTGCAAGTCTCTGTTACATCATCCCCTAGCAATTTTCTTTATAGCTTGAAGGTTCATTTCACAGATGACAAATCACTTTTTAATCTATAAAAATTTTGTCCTCACAGTTCAATTCAGAAAGAATAAAGAAAAGGAGAAGGTGGAGGGGGAAATGGATTTATAACTATTTTTCCATGGAACAAAACTTGGATTTTACATTTCTTTCTATTGGCATTTTGTTTTGTCAAAGATGAGAAGGGAAAAATCAATACATTTTTATATGTAGACCTACTCATCCTTCTCAGCAAGTACATATAATTTATTACAATTTGTTAGTCAATAACTGGAAGGAGCAGTTGCCATACAGCAGCATTTAGCAAAAACAAGGACTCTACATATTAATAACTACATTTGACAAAACATTCCTGTGGAATAACTAACATAAAGGGGTTTTTTTGCGTGGTTATTGTGCTAAAAGATGCTTAATATTGGCTGCCGTTAGCACAAGAGTGACCTCATTCAGTTCTGCAAAGAATTTTGTATTGCAGCTCCTGTGAACCAACTCCCTCAGGAAGAGGAAAAACAACAGTTCTCCTTTCATTCAAAACTAAGTATCACACTGAGTGATTCTTTGTTTCAGCCAAATATCCCTGCCTCAACTTTATTGAAATGCCACAAATCCACTAGATAAAATGTATTTAAAAAAAAAAAAATAACACAAAACAAAGCAAATCTGAAACAGAAAGATGGGGACAGACATTTTAGCACTGTCTGTTGCAACAGGACAAGAGCTAATGGTTTTAAACTACAAGAGGGTAAATTCAGACTAAATGTAAGAAAGATATTTTTTTTTCGTCATGGGGGTCATAAAACACTGGCACAGGTTGCCCAAGAGGTGGCAGATGCTCCATCCCTTGAAACATTCAAGGTCAGGTTGGACCTGATCTAGTTGAAGATGTCCCTGCTCTTTGCAGGGGGCTTGGACTAGCTGAGCTTTAAATGTCCCTTCCAACCCTAAACCATTCTATGATTCTATACAACTTATGCATGGGGGCACATGAAACTAAATATATTATTCCTAGAGGAATAGTAGCAACAAGAGGTAGCAACAAGAAATGCATCCCTGCCATCTGAGTCTGGTTCCAATAACATGGAACTGAGACATACCTCAAAAAACTAAAGAGGATTATCCTCCATGACTTAAATTTATCCTACCTGTGGAAAAAACTTCACACTGTTTAGTAGAGGAAATGCTAGAAATTTCCAAAGTATCCAGAAACCTAACCCAAAAGTCTAAAAAACAAGTTATATTAAATGGAAAGTGAGGTGTTAAAGGAAGAGAGTGTGATTCGGGTAAAAGGCAGGTTTTACATGGTGAAACTAAACACTATAAAAAGTTACTACAAATGTTTCATAACTCAATGCAATAAAAATGTGGTGTCTATGTGATATGAGAGAGACGTGTACAAAACCTATAGAGCCAAGGTTTTTTCTACATAAAGTAGAAGAAAGCTTTACTACATGATATGTCCTAAAACTGCTTTATACATCAGTCCTCCTCAGACCCATTTTCCAATTTAAAGAAAATAAAAATATAGAGCAGGGTAGAAAATGTGCCATCTATTTCAGCTGCCTTGTCTCTGTCCACTCCTCTCTATCATTGTATCAGTGAAGACTGAGATCATATTTCGGTTTCTGTAGTTTTTAAAGTAAAACTGCAACCTTTTGGGTAACAAAACCTGTTGTGCTGGAAAGTCCTTTTATCTCTCAGTCTGTGGAATCAGTGTGGTGACCATGATCTTACTAAGCAGCATTATTTTTCATAAAGGTGGCATTAAAGTTTCCAGCTATTTCACCTGATAATTTAAGAGGTAAAGCAGCTGCCTTGTTCTTTCCAGTTAGCATAGAATACCTCCTTAATATTTATCCAGACTTCCTTAACAATTGGAGGAGAAAACTGGCAACCTAAGTGAGATTTATGCTGTCCTGAGAGAAAATACCTGCAACATGAGCAGTCCTTTAGGAGTGTCTGCTTATTTCCACTGATTGTAAAGACAGCTTAGATAACAGGCTTGGGTGCAGACAGCTACATTGTGGCTACCTGAAGCTGATTTCAGCCTTTTACAGCACGTTCTCTATTATACTCCAAAAAGTACCACCTATGAAAACCTCTTACTGAGTTAATCTTCATAAAATGCCTAAAACCTTCCCAGTAAAGCCATTATTCTGTGTAACCTCAGTCCACAACAGCCTCTCTAATCTGCTTTAAGTTGCAATTATTCCTATATGAGTCACAGAGACAGTAGGTTTTGCTATGAAATCATCAAATCCTTGATATTCTGACTCTCATCATGCTTTTTTTTTTTTTTTGCTTTACTTATGAAAACAAGAAGACTTGAAGACATTTACTTTTCATAGCATTATGTAGAAAAGGTGATTTATAAATGCTGATGTGGTAAAAGCTATAATAAAATTGTTTGCTGCTCCTATAGTTTTAATCTTAGCCAGGATTAAGGCTTTTTATGCATTTCTACATAAATTCTGACTACAGTACAAGATAAAGTAATGTCACCTGATTCTGTCTTTCCCATTATCCATAGATCTTACAGAGTCCAATGAGCTTCTCTGCTACAACTCCCACTGGCAGTCTAATGATCCTTTTTTCCTAATAATACAGCTGAATTGGATGTGAGCCTTCCATTTCCTGCTGGGATTTTTTTGCAGCAGTATGAAGTCTTCTTTATTCTCATCAAAATAGCTCTTGTTTTTTCTTTTCTGCTAATTGCATTTGCTATCAAGCTATTATTTGTTGGGGGGGAGGGGGCCAGGTTATTGTTTATGTGAGTTGATGTACTATTCCTTCAAGATACTTTAAGTGTTTTGAATTATCCTTTTTGTTTGAAGTACAGAAATTTACAGTGTATGCTTTTGATTTCTATCCTTAATCTTCAGTTCTGCAGATTCTTTTGTAAAGGCTTATCAGAAGCTGAGAACTGTAGAACCAAGTGTCTTAAATAGCAAGCACATTCAGCATGGGAAGCTGTCAATTATTCCCACTTTTTTGGATAAAGGGCTCTGGTTAAACCATTTTCTCTGAATGTAGTCGAGTCTCTTCATCTGTGCAGAGCGTGATTACAGGGGTGCCCATGCAGCACTACTGCCTGTTCCCTGGAGTGCTACAGGTACCAACAAAGAGGCAGAAATAGGCCAGGTTAGAAGGGATGGCAGCCTGAAGTGGCTGCAAATTCACTGCTGTAGCACACGACAGAAGCGCCCAGCAAGACAAGAATTTAGAAAATTCAAAGATACTTTCTCACATTCAGCCACCACTCCAGAGCACACAGGTGTTCAGTTTTGCAGAGTGTGTTCTTGGTTAGGTATGTGCTATTCTTCAGGCTTCTCTCCCCTTCTGACAATGCCTATTACAGTATTTACACTGTTTTAATTCTGTTTTGTCATACTTCAATATTCCCAAAACATCACTAATGAAAGGGCACAAAATAATGTAAGAGAGACTCTGCAAGGGTAAGATACTGCAGTATTTTGTTATTAAGGCATTATGAGTACTGACACATGACAGGAGATTCTGAATACAAAAAAGGCATTAGTAACATTTTTCTGTGCTAAAACCTTGAGGGAGAAAGTAGATACAGAAATAGCAAGTGCAGCCAGTGTTTTCCACTGACAGGTGACCTGAGATAACCCCCAGGGAACCAATCCATGTTCTGCTAACTCAAACAGGTTTTTAAAGGTATCCTAAGCCAGATGCCTAAACTGGGTATTGTTAAACCTGCTTACTGTATAAAAGGAATTAGAACTGCTTTCTTTATAATAAACAGAAGGGTGTTCCTTTTGTCTTATCATTGTACAGTCTCAGGTTAGTACTTCAGTTGTTTGGTTTTGTTCAGTTTTTGTTTAGGTTTGCTTATTAAATCACTTTTCTCTCTGCAAATATTTCAAGTCGTAATAAACCCCTGACATGCAATAAGCATTTTTTCCATCTTTGCCTTTTTTCAACTCAGTCTGACTTCTATTTATGTTTAAAATTCAAATATCTACTAAAAATGAGCACGAAGAAATAAACTCACTATAATAGCATTACTACTTGATTGTTAGTGTTGCTACTATACATATATTTAGTTTTAAAATTCATAGTAAAAATACTGTTTATTGCCTTTTAATAACTGCGTGGGATGTCCTTAAAGCAAGAGAGGCCAGAAAAACACAAGACTTTACATCAAATTGTGACAAATATTTCTCTAGCTACTGCAGCTTGGCAGTCTCCACAGGCAGCTCTAATGGCATGGAAATTGCCGTGGGGTCTATTGCTAAATTCTGTGGTTGATGAGCTTTTGTATCGCTTCCTTCTTAAGCTGCCTTTGACTTTGATTAGTCACTTTTCTTTCCACAATAGAGCTATTACAGTCAAAAGGAGTAAAAGGTGATTTCCCAATAACTGTATCAGTTTTTTTTCTTCTCAAATGATAGTTGAGTTGTCTTCTCCAGGTGTGTGTGAAAACAGGAACTGAGACAAACTCAAAACTTACTTCACTTGAAGAGATACTGGGTGACTGAAAAATAGTTCTACCCCTACTTTACTACCTTGTATTTTGCTTTCTTTGAGGGTCAGTTTAGATCCTTTCAGCAACTGTACCAATGATCAGATCTGCAAGCACTAGAAACCACTTTTACGAAAGACACAGTATGTATTTTGGGTTTTCAGTCAGTTTATTGTCTGATAAAAGCACTAAAATTAATTATGGCTTCTAATTATTCATGAAGGCTATAACAAAAGTACTGAATTAGTACTCTCACTAGTGCAAGTGTACTAAAACTTAATTGTGCTTTCCTCCTTAAATTTGTGTGTGCTGTATGACACAGCCAGAGATGTATGTCACAACTAACTGTAAAATCAATGAATGCACAATCAGTATAAAGACCATAAGAAAAGTATTGCTTTTTATTTTTTTAACCACACTCCAGATGTTACAACAGCCAGGAAACCTCTAAGCAGCTATTGAAAATGGAGGGGCACGGCAGGTACCCTGCAAGGCAGGAGCACTCAACATTCAAAAGTAATTGAAATTAATTTAGTTGAGTAAGAAATCTGACCACTGTAATTATCTAAAGCTTCAAATCAAATTCCAAATCAATGTTGCGTGTAATTCCATGGTTTAATGACACTAAAAGGTGTGCAGTGTTGCAGCGCTGCCCATACCTCATGTATAGTATTTTTCTTAAACTGCATTAATTACATAGAGTCAAAAATAATACAGCACAAGTTTCTTAAGTAGAGGAATTATTTAATCAAAGTGAAATTCACTGCTGATTGCTCAAAATTCACTTAAGGTTTCCAGGTGCCAATATCTGCCCTGTTCCCTTTCCAGCAGGGATCCATGCATTGCCAGCCATCAGCTGCCCAGACAGGGGCAGTCATGCTCTGAGCAGCTACCAGGAGTTCACAGGAGGACCAGCTTTAACAAAGCCTCTCCAGGGCTTCCCCTTGATTTACAAGACATTTGTTCAACCAAACTGGCACCAGCAAAGCCTCTGACCACATTCCCTTTGTGCAGCTGGACAGCCTGGAAGCTCCATGCAAACAGAACCATTATTACATTTCTTCTTCTGACTTTTGCTTCTCCTCCCTCAGGGCACCTCAGCCCCTCTGCAAGTTCTGAGCCTCAGCAGACAGCTGGAAGAGGATCAGGTAGGCCCCCTCCACTGCAAACCTCCAGTCTTCTCCTGACATTTAGTACTTCAGCCCAAAACCCAGCGAGGCTTTTCCCTGGGGGGTTGGCTGGCAAACCCTGCACATACAGTGCAACCATCTCCAGGAAACAGCAAAGGACTCACGTGCTCCTTGCCAGTCTCCTACAGACACTGTCAAGGCACATTTGTGTTGCTGGGTACTGAGCAGCAGGTGGTGTGCAAGGAATAGAGATTTTTGGTTTGTTTTATTGTTATTTAAGTTTTAATCTTTTCTGATTCTGTCTCTGAACTACAATAAGGCTGTGAAGGCAGTATTTTTAGACATGTAATGTGCCTTTTATATCTCAAAAGCCAGCAGTACTGTTTTAATGCATTTCTGTTTACCATTGTAGAGGGAGGTTCTTTTGTTTTCTACCCATACTAATAATCTGAAAGATATTCCACTTAATTTACTTTATCAATCCATTAGCAGCTATGGAAGAGAACTCCAACCAAATGAACATTCCTTAATTAAAAATCAACCCCCCCAAGAGGTAAACATAAATGCTAGAAACCTGCTGCTTGTATACAGACTGAAGAGAGCAGACTGCACACAAATAATCTGTAAGACATTCCTGACAGGACTTGCCATTTATAGGCTTGAGTCCCACTAGCACAAAGAGATGGACTTCTCTACCAATTTATGTAAGAAGAGTCAGACCAGTTCTCTGCCTTAGTTTATATATGTCTGCAGTCTGACAAATAGCACAGGCCAGATTTATTAACTTCAACCCCAAATACCCAGAATGCTGAGTCCTTTGCTTTCCCATGGATGATCATTCTCCACATTTCAGACTCTAAGCAATTCCTGTGGGTGGGGATTCTCAAAGCTGGATTTGAGGCAATGTCTCATGACAAAACACTATCACAGCCACTCTGAACATCCAAGCCTCTCCCACTGTTCCCAGTGTTTTTTAGTTTTCCTCTGCTTATAAACAAAACTGACAACTTCACCCTTTCCATATTCACAGGCTTTTACCGAGATTACCAGTCCTGCCCTCAGGCAGAACCATCAGTAATATAAACCTGGCTGGCCACTAGCCATTAAAAGACCTGCTGCCATTAATTTATAGGGCTTTGTTGCCTTATCCCTGCTTTCCCCAAGATTCCAGGTGTGTAAAACTCAGTTACTGTTGAGCACCTTCCAGTGTTTGTGATCGGCATTGTTTGTTCTACAATGATGCAAGAGGCTGGAGCAGTGAGAAGCTTTTTTTTTTTCAGAAATAAACAAACTCCCAGCTCCTTTATGAGTTAGAGAGTCTTTCATTTGCTAACCTCACTTGACCAGACTAATTGGCATAAAAATTACACATCTCCGTGTTTAGCTCATTTTGAACAAATGCGAGCAATGTCAGTGTTAATTAAGTGTAGATCAAGAGCTACCGTTCCACTGCTCAAAATGTAAATTCCCCTCCAAAAGAACTGTAAATAAATGGTTGCTGCTTTACACTGACAAAACTGTAATTGGGCAAACCTAGAGAGTCACAGAGCCAGTGTCAAAGAGCCTTTGACAACCCACTTGGGCTGAAGAAGGAAATAGATTTGTTGATTCAGAGATGCTAATTTTTTCCTTATTAATAGTCCTTCATTAACAAATTAATTCCAAAAAAGCATCTAATGCAGCCCCAAAATGCTGTCTTGATTCTGGTTTTTCACAAGTGCCCAGGTTCTCAGTCGCTGACTCTTCTGTTCACATACATGTACTGGAATGGACATTTCAATGAAGTCAGACCTTCACAGCTCACCAGCTGCCCCTCTGACAGTCAGCGAAACTTTAGAAGAGTTCAGAATATGATTTTTCTAATTTTTTTTTGTTTTTAGCCCTCTATCCTGCTAAAATGTTAGAAGCTTTCAATCTAAACAATACTGAAAGGTTCTTGCTTTTCACTCTCACAAGTTGTTACACTAAAGTCTGCAGGACTCTACAATCTCAAGCAAATAGAAGCTGCATCATATCAGATAAAAGAAGCAAATAAAGAAATAGGATAGAATGACATTTTCTAACTCTTCCCCCAGTACAACCACCCACATTCACCCTGGGTTCGTGGGAGATCCACAGTGACTGAGTGCCACTGCAGAAATGATGTGCACCAGCTTAGAAAATGTTTCTCTGTGATGCAAACAAGCATAATGTCTGGACAGAGAAGCACTGACATTATAATGCCACTGTAGCTGAAGGAGAGAAGGAAATTATTCCAGGTTTGAAATGAATACTGTTTTCAAACTATTAACACAGCTGCTGTATAAATAATACTTAGTATTGAAACATCACTTTTCAAACTTTTTTTTAACATAAAATAGTTATAAATCCTAAACCATCTGTAACTTTTTGGGGGTATTTTTGGGTTTTGGGGTTTTTTAATATCACTGACTTTGAAATGCTTACCAGCTGCATTGGGTTTGTTCCCACTTGTTTTGAGATTTTGAGCTGAAAATTCTATGACACTTATTTTGGTGTTTGCAATCAGAAACATTGAAGGTACTTCAGCAGCAAATACTACGTAAATCACTGTGGCATTAAAGTGAGTAATTATAATTGTACAGTCATTGCAATGGGATTGTGCCATGCATGATCACAGAGTCTCAGTGTCCTGCTCCCCGAACCCCCGGCCCCTGCTCCGTTCCCAGAGCTGGTTGGTTTTCAGCCACTGGGTGCTGCTCTCGTTAGAGGAAACAGAGCACTGGAAAGGAAAACTCAGAGGCTGTTTCGTGACATGAATGAGCAGTTCCACTAGCCACCATCTGCTCACCTTTTCCCTTGGTAAAACTTACTTTAAAACTTTGCCCCAGGTTTAGCACGAAGACTGTTTCCCCTGGTTTCTGTCAGCCTGGGCTGTGATGGGTCTTCCATGAGATGCTAAGAAGGGTGACAGGGAACCTCACTGTGCTCTAACACTTTCTTGCTTTCTTACATTGCAACATGTAAAACTGCTGAAAATGTTTATCTTTATATTGAATTCACACCTTTTAAGGGATCTAGAGTTTTGTTTAAGCAAGAACACTGCCTGATCAACATTTTCAGAGGTGATATAAGTGTTTTTTTAAAAGTAAGTAGCCTAAAGTAGTTTCTTGCCTCTTGTCATTTTCAATGTTTATGTAAATTCAGTGGAAGTCTTGTAATGTCATTCCAGCTTTTTCATTTTCTCATCATAAAATCTCCCCTGTCTGAATTTAGTGTACATAAAAAGAATTGTTTCCTTAATTAATCAGAAGACCTAAGGAATGCACAAAAAAATGACAGACTTAATAATTGACAGAGAGCACAGGTAATGCAACATTTGGTTGTGGTTGAAAACCACCATATAATGAAAAAAAGCAGCAGATGAATGTCTCTTACTGTCTGCCTGATATGATCAAATAAGAATGAATTCTCTCTTTTGAAGAAGAATCTTCACACCCTTGTCCCACCCAAGTTATACAGTACAAAGCCAGACAAGCTTTTGTTTCCATACAGAGTTACCAGCATTCATATCTCAAAAATCAAGCTGCATATTTGTCACTGAGAAGAAAACCACCTATCCCAATAATGGTTTCAGAGAAAGCATTTATCTCTGTATAAACAAAAATAAATGTATTGTAATAAAGTAAAACATCTACACCAAACATAAGGCTCTGTGTTTTGCTGGATTTGGAAGACTTCTCCTATTTATAGCCAAAACTAAGTTCTACCATTACAGTTTTAAATTACTGGTCATAACTTAAATCTGAGACTCAAATGGGGATGCATCAGTATAAACACATATATATATTCATAAATCCATATGATAATGTGTATACCTACAAATAGCTAGATCACATGTATCAGAAGAGACATACCAGTTATAAGAACTAAGATGTGAATTTGAATTTGGATAAGTGTTCCTTGGAGCTCAGACTGCATCTTGCTATGTGTACATTTAGTGTGTGGGAAAACAAACCAAAACACACTATAAAATGAGGAAATTCCTATGAATATTTAGTTAACAGCACTTTGAATCCAGAATTATCTCTAGCCTATTCTAGCTCCTCTAAATTTACTCTTCATTTGTGCAAAATGGAAGAACTTGGTTCTAGGCTGAGGTGACACTTGGCATTAACACGGGGACTGTTCTTGCCCAAAGAACTACAGTCTTCACTGAGCATAGAAGAGGAGAAGATGAAATAAAAGGCAGGGGTGAAGTAACTGGCCAAAAATCACCTTACAGATCAGCAACCAAACTCTAAACTCTATTTGCCATGTATTGTTTCAGGGGTTTTTTGCTTATTATCTAGATATAGCACACTGTAATACTCTAGGATAACAGAGTTGGAAATACAGTAACCTTTTCCACTTAATCTAAAACTGTACTATGGTCTATTGGCTCCAGAAGAGTTTGTGAAAGTGAAAATCTGCATTTTGGGCTCAGGAGAAGAAAGGTCAGATTGCAACCAGCCATCAGGAGTGAGCAGAAATAGCAGTAACAGGAGGAGTATTAAATGAGGACAGAGAATAATTCATTTTGTATGGAAATCTCATTCCGCAGCGTCCTTGCTACCTCACGGAAATAAGGGGAGGACACAGGACACAAATCCAGGACACAGCAGAGTTTCCAGATACACTGTTGCCAGACTTTTGCCTCATTTCAAGCTGCTAAAATGAATTAGCATGTGGTAATGCCTGAACAGCCCTCTGATATACAACAGAAATATAATGTGTCTCTCTAATTCACTTTTGATTGATGTTGCTGAGCCTGTGGGAATAGGAGCCATACAGCTGTGGATGCAGACAGCTTTATCGCCTTATTTATTCCTGTTCATTATGTTGAGGTGGCAGAAAGAAAGCAGGAAAGAGCTGTTTGGGATTTCTTTAAGTGCTTCCTTTCCTAACCTCCACGTCCCACCCTGCAAAGGACTCCTCGGAGGGGTCTGTCCTCATCTCACATCCATACAGCATTTCATTTCATCCAAATCTAGGTGGCTCAGATCATCAAATTACATGTTACAAACGAATATAAAGCCTTCCTAAATAATAATCTAACAAACCAATATTTGTATATCTAAGATGTGTAAGTCCTTCAATTTCAGAATTTTTTTACTCGCTGCTCTTTTGGTCAGATAGTCAAAATTGTGCAGATTACAGAATCACCTTTCAGAGCATTAGGCATTCATTTTATGTCCATTAAACGTAGTATTAGTCCTTCAGTCACACCGTGTCTGTTACAGTCCATGCAGCATTAAAAAGGTGGTTTCCTTGTGCTCCACTGGCAAGAGAAAGGGTCAGGCAAAGAGGAAGAAAGGTGTTTTACACTTCCTTCTTGCAGAGAAGCCAAGCACACAGACAGAACACAATCTCATGTTTATCATCCACAGGTAAAACAACATATATGAAATGCAGACTGTCAGCAGCTGAGCTTTGGTTAAGCAGCAAAAAAACTCCTGTGTTTGGGGTGGGGAGCTGAGGAGGTGTGTGGACATGAGAATCTCTGTGCCCTACACATTATTACTAGGTTAGTTGATTAGGATCACTGTTATGCCAGTGAAACACGGAGTATTCCAAATGAAATAATGCTGCAATGGGATAACTCAAAGTGTTCTGTCAGCCTCAATGCTGTTCATTTCACATAGGAAGGGCCAATTCTGCTACACTCCGGAAAGCTTTTTTTAATTCAAGTTAAATTACATACTCAGACCTTCTTGTTAAAACGATTTCTTCCTTTTAAACTAGTTTGACCTCCAGGAAGTCCGTGCACATCTCAGGAAGCTGACTAGCTGGAGGCGGTAGTAAGAGTGTTGTTCTGAAAATGTAAAAAGGCAAGCAATTTAAAGGAGCTGTTTCGCCTAATCTCCCACTGTCTATTGGAAAGATCCAATAAGTAACAGCCTGAGATTAGTTTCAAGTGATGTGTCCCACACCACTGTTGCCAACAAAATTGCTTGGGTACTTCTCTTAATTGCACAAAGGATTCAAATCCCCACAGACTTTCCTCACCAAGCAGACAGAGCCAAAGAAAAATTATTTACCTAACACATAGCTCATTACACTTTTGGAGATAATTAAACAATCCCTTTTAAAAATTCTACATAATGTTGAAAACATCACATTAAAATACTACAGGAGAATTCTACTTTAAAAACAGGTGCTTTAATATTAGGAATAGTCTAGCTAGATCTTCAGGTGTATAATTTGCTCCTGAATCTCTGTCCTTCCTGCGTGTGCCAGGCCAGGCTGCATTAGAGGTCTGTGTCTGTGACTATTTGGAAGGCAAAGCTCTGCTTACAGGCACAGCCTGGTTTGTGGAAACTCAGAGTACAATGGGCTTCTTTTTTAATCAGCCACCACAGAGTAATGAGACATCACAATCCATTTTATGTCCCTCTGAAATAGGTAAATTGTAAACATGGAATCATTAAGGTTGGAAAAGACCTCTAAGATCACCGGGTACAGCTGTTAACCCAGGGCCACCATAGTCACCACAAAGCCATATCCACAGGTGCCACATCCACACACCTTTTGAACATTTCCAGGGGGGGTGATTCAGCCTGTTTCATTTCACAAACAAGCAGAAAGAGCTGCTATGTGATATGTCCAAAGTATCAGGCACAAGCATGCTCGAAGATATATAAATACTTGAATATTTGTATTTCTACTTTTTCCTGATGTTACTCTACAGCTTAAAAGTACAGCATCACTGAAAAAATACTCCAAACACTTTGTTGAGCATCTATTGTATGTGTTTCCTGCTGGACTTAAAATCACAACAGGCAAAGCATCACAATAAAGGAATAAAGCATGTTTTTCCAGGATTATTTATGCAGACTGTCCCAGCACAAGGAGATTCACACTCAGTGCAGTGGTACAACTAATGGTCCCCCTACAAACCCTTGCAAGTGCAGCTGCACTGACCTGCAGCTGTAGAAATTCCTGATACCTGCAATGGGCAGCTGAAATCACTGTCCCCCACTCAAAATTTGCACCCTTCAGTAGCTGGACCAGTATATAGTACCAGAATCCAGAACTTGTAGAACAAGAAACAAAGTGGCTTAGCTCTTTCTTCAATGCAGGTCGTGAATGAGACTCATAAAAGCAAATACCTGGTAGAAACAGTCTCCTAGAACACATCATAAACAGTTAGTGGCTTTAATTTACATCAGGCTGTCATTTGCATCCTTCATGCCCTAGTTGAACAGCTTTCTTTTGTCTTTTGGGAACACAAATCCAAGAGGTAAAAATACAAGCATATTCCCACAACAGAACCATTCATTGCCAACATTCCTGAAACACATTGGAGAAATGAGAAAAAACATATCAGGAAAGATATGTTAAGTCATATCAGGTCCAGATTTTGCGTGCGTGCACAGAATTCCCAGAAAGCCATTAAAAGTTAGATGCAAGCAAGCAGAAGCAACCAAGAGAAATAATAATTAAGAATTCATATTCCATTTTGCATCACTGAAGCATATTCTTGAGTAATTGGCAGCATCCCAGAGCTCCTGACCAGGGAACACTGATCATCACTCTGCCACTAATCAGTGTCCTTTCCATCCAGAGTCACTACCTAGGATAGAGCAAATAAAAAACCAACACACTAACACCATTATTTCAACCAGACTTTGCACATGTCCACAGGCATTCCAGGGAGTGAAGTTAAAAATCTGGGACTGAGATATTTGTGTTTAGATATACTGTAGTATCAGGAGGGGCCTTCTGGGGCTCTAAAAATAGACACCTAGAGTAGACTGTACTCATTTCATCTCCAGCACTGTATCTGCTGGTTCCTGTGCCAGAAATTTGTATCTTCCCACTCTCTCCCTGCTTTGTCCTCCAGCTGGTCATGGCACCACATCCCTTCTGCAGTGACACAAACACACCAGGCACAGGAGAGACACTGCTCTGTGCTCTGAACACTGTACAGGGCACATCTCACCTGTTTTCAGGTGCAACACTAATATTTGGTGTGATAGCAGACATCCTAAGTAAGAGACCATCTGAAAGATGCTAAGAAAGACAAATGAACCAGTAAGACCCCAGTATGTGAAATTTCAATCCCCAGTGACATCGTACTACTCAGTGAAGTCCTTCTGCAGCTGTTCTCAGGCTGGACACTACTGCTGAATAACAGAGGGACACACTAAATGCTGAAGTCTCAAAAGCAGTGATTTTCCCATAAGAATAGCTGAGGTCAAATAAAAGTCAAATAATAACTCTGAGTGTACACAAATTATTTTGAGGGTAAAAAAAAAAAGGAAAACCAGCAAATGCTTATCAGCCACTAGCAATGTTTTCAATTTAGCCAGCAATGGAAATTTATAGAACACATACTGCATTTGATTTTACCTTATAGAGTATATAATTTCCCTCACTTTAGACTGCAGATAAATTTTGAGGATGAGATTTCTCAAAATGAGGTGTGCTGTTTTAAGAAGAAACCATAAATAACATCTATTTGAATAAACCACTGCAATTACAGGACAATATTCTGCCAGCTTTCCAGTCACTAGAATTTTAAATGCAAAGAACAATTTCAAAAAAAGAACCCCAACAATAAACAAATAAAAAAACCCTTCACCCAATCCATATGCTTCTGTTCATGCTCAGAGAACAAGAGCTCCACAAAATCAAATCAATCTCGTATGAATCAGAATAAAATTGAAAGCAAATAAAATTTTATCTGGCAGTTAAATACATGTATTTCCTTTGTAATAGTGAACTGTTTCAGATACAAGGCACATGAGTAGAAGGTCAAAACACAAACAACTGCCAATAGGTCCAACATGTACGTGCTGAGAACAAAACTGGGAACTACTCAAAGGTTCATGATAAAATTCATTAGTTGGGAGCCAGCAGAAGGACCCCACTCTAAGGATATTCAAGCCCACAGCCCAGTAAGAGCAGAATGCAGCACGTTCTCCCAGGGCGTGCACCCTCTGGAAATGATGTTTCCAGTTTAGCCAGGCCCAAGTCCCAGCTCAGCAAGGCTTCACATAAAACTCAGGACCAGCATTACCTTAAGCTGCACAGCTCCAGTTTGCATCTGGACAGGTCAGACAGAGCAAATACCACACACACCTACTCCTTGATGAGCATAATTCATCATGGTTAGGGCTGCAGTTAAAGTCAACAGGCTGATCACCAATGTCTGGCCTTAATTCTAGTCTGGCCTAGGACAAAATTCCCCTGGAGTCTTAATAACAGGCAGTCTGTTAATATTGAATGTTCTATATTTCAGTGATTGTCTTCATGGGTAAACAGCTTTTGCCGAAGCAAACTGAATTAGATAAAAGACTTCAGTTCAAAAAAAGGTTACCTACAAAGTGTTTGCTCTTTCATTTAGCAACCCCTTCCCACACACACTTATTTCCTGGCAGTTTGCTTTAGGCTGGAACGGGACATGCTTGATTCATTATCAAGGGACTGAAAAATTAGATTTATATTCCATATCCCTTAAAAGAGCAAGAGGGGAAGAAACATAGTCTAACAGACTAACTAAACAGGAATATACTTCCTTTATTGTGGCATAAGAAATCACAACTGCAATTTATAATGAAAATATCCATTAAGAACACCCCACAGCTAGAAAAAAACCTCAAGCTGGTGTTAGCTTTTGATTACAGAGGAGCAGAGCAGCTGTTCATAGAAAGGAAAAGAGCTACTTTCCTAGTCTGTTCTTTTCACTTTGCCAATAATTCAGCTGCATTTTCACCTTCAGATAGGTAAATTTCAAAGCCATTTAGCAGGTCAGCAATTACCTTTTTTATTAATTTATTTATTTTCAGTTTAACAGAAAAGCCTACTGATATTCTGCCCAGCCACCTCAAACTGTCCTTTGTCCTTGTATCAATGTACTTGATTCATTCAATTGTCATGTTTTCATCTCAAAGCACACAGAGGACACTTGCAATCAGGTCTTGGAGCAAACCAACCAAGCAAAGTGCCTATACCTGCTTCTTTCTTCCTTTTCCTTCCTACAGCCAAAGGAACTCTTTTAGGAGAAAAAACAAAAGCATTTATCTTAGCTTCCTAAACCAGCCATTTCCCCCCAGTTTAATTATTTTCATTTATCTGCTTCTCAGTATTGTGAAGTCTGGTTTTCCCAAATCCAAGAATTACCAGTGGCTGGGGGTTTGCAGGGAGGGCTCAAGAGAAAAGCACTTCCAGATGTTAATAAATAAAGACTATAGTTGAGGATTAGTCTCCATGGGTGTTCCGATTATAAATTCACACCTTTGCTGGAGAAGACAGCTCTTGTAGTGAGTGCTCCACTGTTCTCTGTACCCACACACCCTCTCAGATTTGCTCTGTGCCTCATTCCCTGCTTTTCCTGGTGGTTGCACCCCTTGTCTTCAGAAACCTCTACCCTTTCCAGCCACACTTGCTTAGCCAGAGTATCTTTGGGGATAGCTTACTTCACTGTTATTCAGTTCCTCTCAGTTTGCAGACCCCTAAATATTTCCTGTCAGAAAATCCAGGTTCTAACAACTGAAATAAAGACTAAGGGGAACATGTTTTGTCACAGTCTATTTTCAAACAGAGCACGAATCCCACTTCTGTGGCCTCCAAACACATGCTGGAAGCTGCTGGGCCAGTTCTTAAAGAGCAGGAGAGTAAAAAAATTCGTTTCTAGCTTGGTCAGCAGTTTGCTGAGTTACTTTGCTAACCTTTTTCTCTTTTGGTTTCCTCTGTACAAAATGCAGAACCAGTACCACACTGTGAGCAGCTCACATAGCTATGACAAAAATTAATTTAGGTTTAAAATGCTCCATGCCTCTTGGATTAAAGGTGCTAATGAGATGAGAAGTGCAATCATCATCTCGGGCCTGACCTGCTGCACTGTAGCTGTTCATCTCAGCACTGCTGCACACCCAATTGCACCCATGGAGGTTTCTGTCACTGCAGCACCAGTGACAGAGCAGCACTGCAAATCAAGTGTCTGCTTTTCAAAATGCATGTCTGATTTCCACAGGCCAAAGGCTTCCCATGAACCACCTCGTACAGCTGCCTCAATAAACAATACAACTGAGACAGACAGGAATGCAAGTGTAACAATACTAAACATCAGCTATTACGTGCAGAACATAGACCAGACTTCCCATCTTGGGTTGTGTTGCTGCCACGTTATGGCTTTAATTACTCTCAGAGTAACAATATGAATGCACCCATCTGAAGCAGTCTGGAAAATTTGCTCTAATCATCAAATGATCAATGAGAACAGGCTGCTACTGTTGGCTTCATTGTTCTAAGGCATTGTTTCCCTCTCTGTCCCATTCTTGCCATGACCAAATTTCGGGATGCAGTCTCTGGCATCCAGCCCCTTCTTGTCTGCATTAAACTTCAACCCACTCATAGCCAGATTATTTGAGATAATTGTCATGGAATGGTTTGGCTTGGAAGGGACCTTAAAGACCATCTAGTTCCACCTGCCCTGCCAGGGGCAGGGACACTTTAAACCATTTATCCCAGAACTCTAATGCTGGTCACTTATTGGGGCTGTAATATTGAATTTCTTAGTCTCTTAATAACAATTCCTTGTCATAAAATGATTTAGTCTGTGCTGGCCCACAAAAAGACTGTGTTTTCTACATTTACTTTCCCATATCACTCATTCCTCCTTCTTTGTAATTCTGCTATTCCACAGAATTTTCCTCACAATGGGTACATGGGAGAAACACTTTTTGTCCCAGACTTCTGGGGAGACTTGTAGTCCTCTCATTTATTTTGTATATAATTCAAGTAATTCAGATTTTTTTAAAAAAACCCAAACAAACAAAGAAAACCAAACAGAAAACAAAAACCCCAAACAAAAAACAAACAAACACCCCCAACTGTATTAATCTTAAATATTTATAAATGTGAGAATCTGTTACTGCTCTTATAATTTCTGTCTGTGAAGCTCTAAAAAAGGCACCTACTAGAACATAATATTTCTTTTGAGCAAACTTTATTTTGTCTATTGCTATTTTCTAACATAAAATTTAAGGAGTTGCTGATGCAGCATCAGTTTGACATCTTTTTTTCTCTACAGATATAAATGATCAGCAGGTGAGACAGTACCCTAAAACAAGATATATAACTAGCACAAATATAACTGGCACATAACCATGGTGATTGAATCACCTCCTGTGAATTGCCCTGAAAACCCTCTCTGTGATGCTGTTACAAACTGATCCCAAGAACATCAGTCAGCTGCATCACTTACAGCCAAAATGTAGTTCTTTAATCAGTGTGGTTCTGTAGTCAGTGAGAGAAATGAGCTCGTGCTCTATGACAGATTATCAGCAGACTTTCAAATAAAAGAAGATCAATGAAAAAACATAAAAATAGAATAAGCAGTTGCCAGGCAAAAATATCAGGATCATGTGATTTAACATTAAACAGTGATGACCTTTTAATCTTCATATAGCAATTAATCCACTATCCACAGATAAATACACTCCCCTGACTTCCTTATACAATAAGAACTTCCATGCTTACAATTCCAGAATGTGGTTAACGTGCTTTTCACAGTCAATACATAATTCTTCAATATTATCAATGCCACCTATTCCAATTAGAAATCAGCAACTCAGGGTTTACTTAAATAGATCAGCAGATGTTTATTGCAACATTCCGAACACCTACTTGGTGGGTTTTGGTTTTTGGTTTGCTTTTCTGAATACAAAGCACACAAAGCCTCTCTCTAACTATTCTTCCCTGCAAAGCCTGCATTTCCCACAGGCAGAGTATGCTTTAGCATTTCATTAGATGGACAACATTGAACTTATTTAAAAATAGGCAAGCAGTGTCATAGCTCATTTGCTCTGCTGCAGTTGTGGGAAGATAGAGCCTGTGTGCCCAACCACAGGAAACATTTGGCATAAAAAGACACAGCAGGAACGATGTTTTTTATATAACTAAGCACAATGATTTGTCATAAGGGGGTTTTCATGCTGTAGGCAAATGGCAACCTAATCCCCTTTTGTTTCTTGCATTGAAGCCTTTGCTGAAATACAGGAGATGTGGCACTTAGCAAGTTTTAGTTTTCATTAAGTCAGTCATCCAATACATGCTTGGTTTTGACTGGCAGAAACATTCTACCTGAGATGGTATTAACTTAAATGAACCCCAGCAGTGCCAAGGATTGTGCTGAGTTACTTTAAGAGCCTCACCAAATCCCTGGGGAAACAATACCCACGCAGACCCACAAAACTGTAGCTCAGTAATATGGCAAACATTTCCATTTGAAAGTGTTTTGAGTCACACCTGTAATGTCAAGTATAGTATTTTTCTACCTGTTTTTCATACCATTTTCCCTTGCTTTCATGATCATATTGCATTGCACAGAACAGACACCATCATGTAACAAACCCATGTATCTGAAGGGTCCATATACCCTAAAAATAAGAGAAGGTATACAAATGAAAACCCCCGGTATGAAAGGTCTCAGCAAAGCAGCTTTGATGAGAAACATTGCTTCACTGACATCAGCAAGTTCACTTCAAGTACCTCAGCTTCTTTCTGTGGACTTTTAATATAACCGTGACAAACTTCTAACAGCTCCACCAGCTTTGTCCTGGAACGGGACTGTTTGTGAAGATGCACAATCTGCCTTCTGTGGGAAGCACAGGCAGAAGGCTGAGCCCCCGGACACAGAGCCTCAAAAATCTGGTGCAGTTGATTAGCAAGGACACTCAAGCCAATATGACTATTTGCATGGTATTGACATTCTCTGAATGAAACCCTGATATCACATTCACTACCAACCTCCAAGATCACCAGAGAGACTGAGCGAAAAAGAATAAAAAATAGTGACCACAACAACAATAATAATAATGTAATAATTCAAATAGTCTGCTTTCTAGGGTTTCAAGTCTTCTCTTCTGGAGCGTGAGCAGAATCACTGCCTAAAGCATCACAGAAAGCCTGTCTAGAGCAGTATATAGGATTTTTTTTCTGGGTAGTAAGGTGATAAAGGTAAGTGTGGGGGAAATCACATCCAATTACACCTGCATCTTTTCTACATATTAGACACTTTCTGTTTATCACATGATAGGAATGCTGGTCTACAATTTCTACTGTTCTAGAAACGTCAAAAAACATTTTGTTACCTAGAAACACAGCAACCAACCTGTAAAAAAAAGGTATTTCATTTTTATTTTCTGCATTACTTATCTGAATTTCTTTAATGTTTCATACTCATTGAGACAATCATATCTTTAAACAGAATATGAAAATACATGCATATAATATGTAATTAATATACAATAAGCATATTATTTAAGATGCCAAGTAACCAGTAATATCTTTTGCACTGTGTTGTGGTGCAGAAATATTGCACAGCAAACTGTATCAGACTCCCTTGTGCAGCTGGCCTTCAACATCATGAAATACTTTTTGCTCTGCCTCAGGCATTTGTTTTTAAACTGATCTGTGTAAGGGTCAGTTCCTTGGTTCTGCAATGAGCATAAAGTGTTCCTTCAGAGGGGAAAAATAATCAGGGGGAATGTTCAGAGAGGAAGTATTACATGAGCCTAGTAAACAGATATTAAAGTACAGCTTCAGGTAAGACTTTAGACAGCGACACTGATAACAATCCTCTAAAAGGAAGCAAAACAAGACTTAGAGATAGTGTGAACACAGATTTTAGAGCCTAGAAACTACAGCCAGAACCGGAAGGGAGCCTTGTGACATGCAGCAATGCAGGGAAGCGCAGAGGTCGGGCAGTGTGACACAGGCACGGAATGTCTGTGTCCGGAGGGAAGGGAGGGAATGGTGGTGCCAGCTGTGAATCACTACTGCGCTTAGCCCCAGGGCACTGCGGGCATGCGAGGGGAGCGCCTTTGCAACCAATACTTTGGGGATATTGGAAATAGCTGGCTGATCTAAGGCCAGTGAAGGGGAAACATTAACAAGCTTCTCAAAATAAGCAATTCACACTTTCTGAGACACAGGTTCTCTTTCCTCCCCCATAATGCCCGAGACTTCCCATCTTCCACGAATTTAGGGATGAAATCTTGATAGCTCATACATAGCATTGGGCAAATTTCTATTGATTATCAGTCAGCAGGAACCGAAGAAGACATGCATTTGCTCCCCTCTCTACACACATATGGTAGGAGCCTGATATATCCCTACCTTGCGTCTGGCTTCTGCAACTCAAAATATCTTTAGCTTTTTGCTCTGAAAGTCAGCAAATACAAGGTGTAACATCAAACCATCAAGACTGCAGTCTTCATAAGTCTCTTAACAAAATATTGCTGATGGATTATCTGTCTTGTTAAGTGAAGGAAGGAGAGTAATTTATGGAATTCACATTTATGCATTCATTCTCTTCTTTTGTTCTTTCCAAGCTTGTTTTGTATCTAATCTGCATTTAGATATACCTGTATACACATGATTTTTATAAATCACAGAAATCTGAGACAGCACCAAGATCTTCTTTTGCCTAAATGATGTTTTGCTTCAATTGTTTCATTGTGGGTAGAGGGAAGTTACAAAATAAAACACAAATAACTCAGGAGTGAGGGGGGAAAAAAGATAGAACATCTTCCCCAAGACATTCCAAATCAGTCCAATTCTGGTTTCTTAGAATCCTTCAGGTCGGAGGGGACCTTGGTATGGGATCTAAGCCCAACATCCTTCTTGAAACAGGAGAAGCACTGACCCCTGACGAGGGGCCAAATTTTAGATTTTATTTTCTATGTTATCATTACATGGAACAGCAGTAATTGACACGAGACACACAATATCAAATGCCGTAAAAGCATACAGCAAGATGTAGCCCCTTTTTGGATCTGCTTAAAAGTCCACATGAGGAAAAACAGACATAAGAAGGGAAAGAAAAAAAAAAAGTAAAAGGCTGTAACAGAAGCTAAAGGACTAGGAAGTTCTCCAATTGCCATGTTAATGCTGCAATTTACTGCTCGCTTGGTATGCTGATGTGCTGAATTTTTTTTTCAATGGAGCTTTGATGAGAGAATGATGACACAGAAAGAAAACACAAGACAGTGATTTGAAGGACAAAAAGGCTTGACCACGAACAAAGAATTAAACCATCTGCTCAACAGCCACTTGAGATGTTTTCTCGATTTTCCCACTTTCTCCCTTCCAAAGTGTTCCAAACCCGTGGCCTACAGCAGCTCTGCAGGGAAGGCTCAGCCTGAGAACTCCCTCCCAGCCCCTTCCAGGACACCAGTTTGTACCGAGGAACAGGAGAGGTGGCAAGGTCAGTGGCACAGGGCGGGACATGGGCTGTCTGTGTAAAGGACAAAAAAGACTGTGTAAATGAGGCAAACCGGAGGGCTAGGAAAGCCAGAGCTGCCACCTCCTTGCCTTTGAAAAGCTTCCTCTTTTAATACCCAAAAATAACATTTAAGGCCTTTTATTTAACAACTATTCACTTATTTTCCTCTTTCTCTGCACCTTTCCCCCCCTTTCAACAAGTCCATCCTGTCAGTATGTGTAAGTATCCTCAGGAAACATTTTCAGTGGGAAAGGCCAAGCAATTACCTATGAAAGGGAAGAGATCTTGGTGTGTCAGAAGCAAAGCAAAACAACACTCTCAAGTGATGAAGCTAAACCAAATAAATTCGGTTTTCACTTACATGAACGTTCACTCATCTTTACAGTCACTTTGATTTTTTCAGGAGATTCCTAGAGCCTGACCTACAAGACAAAATATGGGAAAAATGAAGCTGTTTGGGCCTTTAAGAAATCAAACGTCAGTAAGTGATGTAAAGAACGAATCTCTAGATAACAAGCACTACTGTAAAATTACAATAAACCAATTCAGAATGTAAGAACTCTTACAGATGGCATGAAGACAATTTTGACATGTAATCCAACATAGCATAAAACTAAATTAGATCTGTGGGACTTTGAAATTATAGTTCCATATGGCTGCCATTACAGTGAACCATGAGAGATTACTACCAAGTTTGTCAAGCTACTTAAAATAAAAATTTATTTTCTAAACAAGTACGTTATAATAATTCTTAAGTGAAGAGCCTAGCAAAGAAGCTGAAATTGAATCAGTTTAACATTTGCTGTGGCACAAAGAATACATGATTGATATTTTTATAAATGAACATCATTACAAGATTATGTAGAAACTGATAAAAATATTGGAATAATATAAAATGGGTGTTGTGCATCAATATTACATAAACAGTGACCAAGGAGCAGAAGAGGCTAAAATGAGCATGCTAAGATATTCAAGTGTCTTGCAGACCCTGTTTTCTCAGAAAAACATTCTTTATTTGGCCTGTGATGATTTTTTTCATAACAGGAATTACTATCAGGTCTGTTTGGTAATAAAAACATTTAACATTGCATTTCCTTGACCAGTAAACAGGCCTTAAAAATCCCAACAGTCCCAAAAGGGGAGATGATTTGAGAATGCCTGTGTTGCCCATGTCTTAGGGGACAGAAGAAGAACCCCAAGCAGACACTTCTCACAGCAGCGACAAGTAGGAAAGATTGCAGGCAACTGCTTTTGCCTAGAAGATGTGCATAGATGGCAGGGCTATAAAGTCTGTTGTGAGAACAGCAGATGGAAAACTGCTATATTTTTTAAAGTGCATTCTAGAGGATGTGCTAAATGGAAGCAGCAGGTCACCAACAAGATGTGCAAACCAAACCCAGCCAAGTGATTCAGTCTGACCTAGAAAGTGAAAACTCACAGAGAATTTGTCACATCTGTGTGCCATGTGCTGAATCAGCAGCAGATTTCCTATTTCCTGTCCTTCCTTGCTTCCCTCCTCTACACAGACCACATTCGAGCTGTTCTTACTATCTAATAAATGCATATTTTCACCAGCAAATCTGATTTATTTGATCCATCCAGTCATCTCTAGCAATTTATCAACAGTAACTTTTGCTTTTCTTCTTTTCAAATTTTCTCTTTTACTAGATTGAAGCATATTACAAAAATGCTTTCTATAAGTCTGTGCAGATACACAAACTCTATAAAGGAGGTGACAGAACTTAATTGTCTGACTTCCCATGTTGCAAAACAAAAGTGGCATTATACAACACATTTTCTCTCAACAGTTTCGCTGTCACGTCGCCAGGCTGAAGTAACAGGAATAGCATGACGTGGTCTAAAATACACAGTAGCTGTAAAGTGCCACCTTGATGACTTACTGGAACATTTTCAGGCATTGTCATTTGGGTGTATTTATACAAAAAGTAACTAAAAATTCAGCTGTATCAAGCCAACAGCTTGAAAACCACATGCAAGACATGAGTAAGAAATTGTGGAACGCTGTTCCTCAGCGCTGAGGAGCACAGTCAAGTGCAGACAACCCGAATCGGCATTCAGGAGAGCAGTCATACTCCTGTCAGGAAAAATAAAGTCCTATAAATCATTCACCAGCAGCTGTATCCCCAGCCAGCCATGGTATTTCACACCTCTCACTCCTTTCACCAGAGGGAGCTGATCCGCAGCTCGGAGAGCATCTGTGCAGCCACAGGGAGGTGTTAAGATGCTTTCAGGCCTCATGTGCAGAGGAAGGGGAGAGCCCTCCCTGCCATGGCACTGTTCAGGCACTTCATTGGCAAGGCAGCCTCGCTGGGCTCCTGCAGCGCTGGCACCCCCCGCTCCCCGAGGCTCCACTTCCACACGCTGTCCTTTTGCATTTTGGGCTTCAAGAGGTTCCGCCCCACGAACCACGGTAAAGCCTTTGGTTCTTGGGTACCTTGAGTTCACACCCAGAGAATAACTACACTTATTCTACTGAGAGAATTCTTTTAATTTGGTGAGAATACAGGCGTTTTGGCAAAAGGGGTTTTACAGAAAGAAACATGCACCTTCACAAAAGCATCACAAAGGATTACCAGAACAAGCACTGCTATAGGGAGGAACCTTTGTCACACCCAGCAAACACAAACTCCATGCAACTTCAGTTAGGTACAGAGAACAAGTGTTTAGGTTACCCACAAGGGAGAGGAAAGAATAAAGGAAGAGATATTAAGAGAAGAAAGAATAAAGAAAGAAAAAGAGGAGGGGAAAATTATAGTTACCACTCAGGTCATACATTGATGGCTTTGAGGAGAACAGGCCAGGGCAAAATTTGTATTTGATGTCCTGGTAAGCTGGGGATAACACTGCATAAACCATTATTTAATTAATGAAAGTGTTATTATTTACTTATGGCTGCAGAAATGCAATCCCAACTGTATAAACTGAAAAAAATATTATTTCTGTGGCTATAATTAATTAATCTGCCACTCTACAGCATATTCAGTCCTAATTTCATGGTCTCTGTTCAATGCTCCCCCAGCACGAAAAGATCACACTGTCATATTAATTCATCTTCTGGAAAAACCCAACCTGAAACACACCACAAAGTAAAATCTTGCTAAGACAGTGCTAAATTTCTGGGAGACCTTTTATCATATATGAGAAAAAGACGGGGGAAGAACAAGTGAGGAAGTTCAAGTAACCAGAATGTATTTTGACTACTCAGAGCAGCAAAACAAAAAATTCGTAGACTGAATATATACTTCGGAAGTTTCTGATAGCAAAGATGACTCATTGAAACATAAAATACAAATCTAAGTTTTAAGCTGCATTTTAAATTCTCAAGTACTTCTTTTAATCACACGTGGCAAGAATGGAGGGGGTAGGGTAGAGATTGGTCCATTTATTTTCCCTGTAAGATGGTCTTTGCATTCACAAGCGTTGCTGCAGGGCAGGGACCCAAAGTGACACGGGATGACTACCCATTGCCAGTGTGACAGAGCAGAGACATTCCAAATTACAAAGATCGTTATGTGCTGGATGCTGATTACTTGCCTGCTGAGCCTGATGTCACTTATCTGTTGCATTATGTACTCCGATCAGGAAAAGCGTTGGCAATTTGTTGAATTACTTTTTATTGAGAAACTGTCAAGACTGCTATTTAGAACTATAAATTCTGCTTGCTCCTCAACTATTATTTCTGTTCCCATCTCAAGAACAATGACTAACACACAAGGGTCATCAAATGCAATAAGCAAGAGTCAGATTTATTTCTTTTTTGTAATTATTTTAAAAAAGACAAACTCTGGATGCCAGAGACCATTTCCCCTGCATTCTCCCTGGCCTAATCTTACTTTATTTTTTTTTTTAAATTTCAAATCAAATCTTCAGTTAATATTTCAGACTAGGCAATGTCTCCCCTGTTCCTCTCTTTGTCACATAGATGGCAGCTGATTTTCTTTGGCACAAACTCAACTTTTTTTACATAAAGTAACTCTTGCAATTGGATACAAACATATCCTTAACATCTCATCCAGTATCAGGGATGATAAATCAGTAAGAGAGAAACCAGGCATAAACACAAATAGCTAAAAAAATGAACCAACAAATTGGCTTATCGGCAAGAAATATCCAGCCCATACTTAACTAGTTTCTTGGAAATCTCTAATTCCATAATGAAAGTTGGGAAAATACAGTCCATTTCATCTTCTCATGACATGAAAAAGAACTTAAAGGAAAGATGATGTTAATCTCTCCGTAAGTAGCTGAATTACCTCAAATGCTCATTATGACTTGATAGTGTCAACAATACCATGTAAAGATTCTGTTTGTATCCTGTATTTATCTGGAACCTTAACATTTATTTAGCTATTTAAATTTAAAGAGGAGTTCTAGTGTAGTTAAATTCCCTGATGCAATTGACTTAGAAATTTACTAATAGCAAACATCTATTTATTTAAAAAATAAACAAACTAACCCCACATTTCCTTGTTTCCTGCACCAGCAATAGTGTGGCAGCAGGACCAGGGCAGTGACTGTCCCCCTGTGCTGGGCTCTGGTGAGGTCACACCTCAAACACCGGGTTCAGTTTTGGGCCTCTCACTGCAGGGTAAGAGGAAAGGGCCTCAAGCTGTGCCGGGGAGGTTTAGGTTGAATATTAGGGAAAATTTCTTTGCTGAAAGGCTTGTCAGGCATTGGTGCAGGCTGTCCAGGGCAGTGGCAGAGTGACCATCCCCAGAAGTACTTAAAACACATCCTAATGTGGCATGTGGAGACATGGTCTGGAGGTGGGCTTGGCAGTGCTGGGATAGTGTTTGGACTCAGTCTTAAAGGTGTTTTCCAACCGAAATGATTCTCTGATTCTGTATCTCCTGGACATCATCATGAGGCCACAGTGATTGTATAGACAGTGGCAGAATACTGAAACATCAGAGAGCAATAACAATAGAAATGACAAAGTAGTTACTCTGCCTAAAGCAAAGTAATTGATTTTGAAGCTCATTCAAAAATTTTTAATAAATTTATAGTGAATGGATTTTATTATATACAAGCATTTCAAAAATTACCTAATATTGAAAAAGCAAATTACTCTTCAGTGAGATAAGTGTTAAATGATGAACTGCTCCAGTGCTGACACAACACATAAATATGCAGTATCCATAAATCTGAGAAGAGCTAATGTAAAAGCTGAGAATAAGAACTTCAGGAATAGTCCCTTTACTTCCCCAATGATTAATATTGCCATGTATTACATGAACATAAACATGTCTGTCTCTGCAGAAACACAACGCAATGCAGGTTGTAATTCTACTTGTAGAACTCTGGCTGCTAAATCTTTGCTGAAGTGAACAGAAATACTTACATGGAAGACTCACATGAATGTTAGCATGGGTATTTTTTCTATAACTCTGTTCAAATGGATCTTTGAGAAGGGGTGACCAAAGTAGATACTACCAACAATAGCGAGATTCTTCACCTTCTCTTCAGCTACCACATCAGTTAATTATCAAGAGATCCTCATGAATATTAATACTCAGTTATGGAACACTGTTATCAACCTATTAGCCATAGAAAGGAAAATATTTAACTTGTTCTGAAAATTCTACGTTGGTATTAATTACTTTCTTCCCCCTCCTTCTTTCCACTGCTGTCATTCCCCTAATTCCTTGAACAAGATCCTCCACTGTAACTAAAAAGCAAACAGAGAAGGGGAGAGTGATCCCAGCTTTGCCTTCCCGAGTTACACTGGAGTGAGTTCACTGGAGGGCCATAGTGATGGCCAGGGAGGCAGCGAGCTGGTAGGAGGGTGCAAAGACAACAGAGATGAACTCTCCTTGGATGCACAGAGCAAACAAGTGAACAGGAGGTGCAAAGCAACAGACACAAGTTGGAACACTGAAAATTCCATTTTTCCTTTTTTTTTTTTTTCTTTTTTTTTTAAATAACAGTGGTCAAATACTGGAACAGTCACACAGAGAGGTTATGAAACATCCATTCTTGAAGGTGTTCAAAACTGAGCTGAAATTTTTTTGGGAGTAGCCTGATCTGATTAGATCTGCTTTGAACAAAGGGTTAGAACAGATGGGGAACTCTGGAGGTCCCTTCTATCTTAAAATATGTTACAAATCTAAACTTCTGTATAAAGATTCTTATCTTGTAATTGATTCTGCACACACTGGAACTCTTCACAGAATCCCAGCCCATAAACATCACTTCTGGCTGTTTTCCTCAAGTACCTTGTGATATCAGACTGTATATTTTATCCACCTCTGAGGGAGAACAGTCAATTGGAGCACAGACATTAAACTCTCCCAAGGACTCCCAGGTCTCTAACTTCAAACCAGGGTAATTCCCAAAAGAAACCCAGACCATACAGCCTTAAATGAATCCTACAGACTACAAAATGAATTTTAATTTACCATGCCTCTCTGCAGTCTCCTAAATGGCTCGTTTTTCTTTTCCAGTTTCAAAACCCACCAAAATTAATGTGAAATTATAAAAGTCAAGTAATCCTTTGTACAGGGAAGACACAGTCTGGTTCTAAGGAATGACCTGATGTGAGTGAATATATAAACCACGATGAAGGAATTTTATATTAACAAAGAGAGTGTGAATATAGCAGAAAGTAAGGGATTGTTGCCAGAGAAACAGAGATAAGCAAGGATGGCGTTGCTATAGCAACCGGGTGACATCAGAGTTTCCCTATTCAGTGCACTGGGTGATAATGAAGTGGTGAAACAGCAGCTTCTCTATCTGCCTGCTCCCCGGCGGTGGGCACAGCCCCAAGTCTGATTGTTTCACACTTAAGACATGTCTAATTAGGAGGTTTACAGGTTTCTTGACATCCCTGTGTTACATCCTCTAATGTCTAGTTCTCGCACAGGAGTCCAAGGAGAGGTACGTTCATTCCAAACCAAAAGAATAGCCATTTCTCTGTCCCCCAGGAGCAAAAAGAGGATTCTAAAAGAGAATGGAGAGAGTCAAGGAAGAGATGGAAATACGGTCCATCGCACAGCACTGTGCCTCTCAGGCATCATCAGGCCACAGCTGATCAGCCAGCTGCACGAGGAAATTTAGTACAGGATAAAATAAATTAGGTTATAACTCCTGCCAAATCAACGCTTATTTTTAAGCTTCTACATTTTCCAAGGATAATGGTGTCTTCCTGGACCACCTTGCAACATAATGGAGAATGCTTTAAAGACACTTACTTTAAACTTCTTTTTTAACCTTGAAAAATATCTATGGTGAAGGAATAAGATATTCTTAGTATTGTAGAGGGAGAGTAAATGAAAAAGTATTGGTGATAATATAAGTAGTGGTTAAAAAAACCCCCAAACCTTCATAAAACCCTATTCATAAAATGCATAGAAAACCAAACAATATTTGTATTTCAAAGCAAACACATCCCCAAAGGGGAGCTTATATTAGTTTTGTCTGTATCAAGGACTGAAGAAGCTGTGATTTCATAGCTGTTGCGGTGAAATCCACAATATGACTTGACATTTATTCTGCAAGAGGGACTACTGAATCTGTAATAAAAGCCTAAACTTGCAATCCACCTAATCCTGGGATATCACTCCTATTTATTAAGTACACAACAATAATCAAGGTCTGGACTTAACACACTGATAAGCTGAGAGCCTTGTTAAATGAAATGGTGCAGTTAGCTTTAAAGTGGGTTGCTTAGACACCACTAACAAACTAACTACAGGAGCAGTCAACTCAGTGCAAGCTGCAAAATCTATGATGAAGTTGAATAAATATTCAAATAGCTCATAGTGAGTTTCCAGTTGTAAATTCCAGTGAGCCAGACAGATGGACAAACAGAGGATCCATGCACCCCCAAGCCTGGGCACAGCCACGTCACAGGGTGGCAACAGCAGCAATGTCTCCATCACAGACATACAGGTAGGAGAGTCCAGGCATGAGAAATTGGTATTATGACAGGAGGAACAGAAGTGAAACTCTCATAGAAGTGAACAAAGTTCTTGGTAAAGCAAGGAACAAGATAAAGGTTTCCTAATGCTACCACAAGGCCCTGTTGTCTAGACTGTAATCATACCTGCCATTGTCTAAACTTGTGACATTTTAAAAATGTTTGGTTTATACAAAGTTGTATAAAAGCATCTGAATTTGCATAATTTCTTGGTGTTTGCAATAGCTAAGAGGGGAGAGGGAATAATACAGAAGGAGAAGCATCTGACAAGTTCTGACTTCTGATCTTTGATGCTGCCATTCTGCCTGGTGAGGCAGTAATTATCTGCAGCCAGAACTGAATTTCACTCCTGATCCAAAGGTGACAGCCCTGGCAGATGTGACATGAATCTCTAATGAGAAGTCCATCTGTTAAAATATTGCCTTTTGGCAGAAATATTATCTTGGTGCAAGACTCTCCTTGGATCTGACTGCCTTGTGACAAGAATATTTAGCCACTTCAAGAGGATAATCAAGGCAGAATTATCTCCCATATAAAGCCAGAAACAAGGAAAAAGGGCTTGCCAATATAAAAAGCCCAAAGCATCACAGCCAAGGCAGTTGTAGTTCAGACAAACTTATCCCAAATTTACTTCTCACCATTCTTGTGTATTTAAGAACAGAAAATAACAAGTGGCTTTTAAGGAACAAGAAAAGAGCAGCAGGATTTGTGCAGCTTTGGTATTTCAAATAGAATATGAAAATACAAAGAGCTTAGTAGAGATAAATATTACTCAGCACTGGGATTGGCCATAAACCAATTATAACTGCAAACTCTTTATCAAGTGCTCATCTGTACCCATCAACAGCTCCCAGTGTGCTAATACAGATGGACAGGTAGACCTGCAGTAGATGGGTTGAAATTCATTTCTTGAGCTGGATTTTTAGCATTTAGGTACTGGTAGGAATGGTTGCAGATGGTTCGGTTCCTAAGGGCAAAAGCAAGGAGACAGATCTTCAGTATTCTATGTCTGTCTTTAAAAGGTACTGCAAGCACTTAATCATGTCATAGATATTTAGCAGTCATTTAAATTTTTCCCCTCATTTTTACATGCTCTTTGCTGGTACCATGAAGTTATTTCACTGCCAAAGAGCTGGATCCTGCCAGCACACACTAGCAAGGAACAGAGAAATCACTGAAGCTTAAAGGACATGCTGAAGGATTGGACCTCACACCAATGAGTTCTGCAAAGTGTGGCCTTCCAGGAAATGGCAATTTTGGACACACACACACACAAAAATTACAAACCAAACTATATAAATCAGCATTGTGAAGCTTAATCATGTTAGTGTTTAGAAAATGAAACTAACTTTTAAAATACCATTTTACAAGAGGAAACTTGTTCTGGTGTGTCTGAGGGGTGCCCTGAATAGAAGCTTTGATGTACACAAGCATTGGGTTTAAATTTTCTCCATCACTGAAGTCCTTTCAAGCAAGAATATCAGAAATGTAGCCTTTTTCCAGCACTTCTTTCTTGCACTTTACCTTGTTTATAAATTCACATCTGATAAGCAACACATATAAACACATTTGCTTTGCACAAAACACAACTGAAATGGAAATTACTTTGTCTCAGGAAATGAAGTAGGGACATGGATACAATAGCTTTGTCTTTTTCCTCCTCCTGCCTCCAGAGACAGTGGAAATATTCTCACTGGAATTCTGTCACTACCATTACCTGAAACATCCCAGTTAGTAAAGTCACTGATTGAAGTGTCTAAAAGATACATGAAATACACAACTATTTCCATGGGAAACTACACTGAAGATGATTTTTATGTAATCCTTCGTGTGTTTTGGACCAAGTAGTTTACCAGCTTGTGAAAGATGAGAATGAGCAGGAGGAAAAGTTTTCCCCAGAACTGAGGGGCAGAGGAGAAATGCTACAATTAGAGGAAGATTATATAAATATAACTGGCCTAGAACAACTCTGCTTCTCAAGATGATGTTTTCACACAGTTCTGAATATTCACATTGCACAAGTTGCTCTGCAGAGGAGGTATTATTATCAAAAAACACAGTGTAACTTGTCATTTATTCTAAATGCCCATGAAGTAACGTGGAGTCTCTCGGGTGTATCAACAGGCTTTTGTTCAGGGCCCTACAGCTTCTGTATCTTGTGAAACAGGTGACACATTGAGCAATTTAGAAAAGATGAAGCCTGGCATTCCCCACCTGCAAACCATCTGTATCTAATTATCACAACACTAATTAGAATCATTATCAAGAGAGACTGAAGCAACAAAACCTGACTCTTACAGTACACTCTGCCCTCTTGGAAAGGCAGGAGAGTTCCAATGCAGCTGAAATGAATTTGGTTCAGTTCCCTCTGACATCAGCTGCACAAGGGTATCTGTCTTGTGCTATGGCATCTGGAAATTTTCATTGAAATTATGCTAAACACACTAGGGAGGGGGGAAGTTTCAAAAAATAAGCACCCAGTGAACATCATAATTTCCAATACTCATGTGCACCAGAATGAAAATGCTCATTTGCTACAAGAACAAAACATGTCTTTGGAAGTTGTTAAATGAGAAATATTCTATGCCTGATAAGATTTATTCTGTGCACATTGAAACATTGCCCTTTCTGACTGATGAAAACAGTAAAATCAAAGAAGCTGTTTCACTTACAGAGTACGTACAAGTATGTGTTATATAAATACAACATTTCTTTCACACTTTCTTACGTAGCTCAGCTGTCTACAACCACATTCAAATGCTTAAAGAAACACAACTTCTTTCTCAAAAGACACACCGAAAAGATCAATAGTGCTCTGGGATCCCTGATTGTGCTTCTTTCTGAAGAGAAAGTATTCCACTGGTTATCTCTGAAAACAACCATCGTGTAGCATTTCTCTTGCACTCACCACACACATATATGCAATATTTCCTTTCTAATAAAAGGAAGCCTTGTTTCCCAGTGAGAAGCTAATTTAATTTATATCAGCTTCTCTGGAACTAGCAAGTACTTAGGACTTAATCCTTATTCACATTTTTCCAATAAGGTGCCTGGCACTTCTGGAACCAAAAAGTTGATGCAGTTGGAATGAATCAAGATATTTCTAATAACCTGATTCATGGCAATTTATATAAAGATCTTGCTTGAAAGTCAGGAAAGTACATAGTATTTTGCATTTTCCTTACACCAAACCTGAACTACACTTTTTAATATGAGAAAATAAAAGGCAGAAAGGAAATACTCATTAAATATATATTATACATATATATCCTACCTTCACCTTTCATTTCCATCTTGAGCAATCAGAAAAGAAAACCCTGCACAGTCTGGGAAAATATTTCGCTACGTAAATGCCCTACAATCCAGAGAAAAACATTGACTAGTGAAATACCTTGAAATCCATAATAAATAAAGTTTTAAGAAGTGTAAAAATTAGAATATTCAATTGTGACTCATAAAGTAATTTCTGTTTTACTCAGAGGGCCATTGTCACTGTGACCACAGGAATGAAAAATCTAGTTCAGTTCACTGGAGTGGGATAAAAGAGAATAGGATGCAAATAAATCAACCTCACAAATCTTCCCATCCTTGAAATCTACAGAAATACAGAGGCTTTCTAGAGAGGAATGCTGAAAGCATGACTACTTAATAAACATCAGATCCACAGAGAATACATGGCAACATTATGCAATTATTCACTAGTAAAGCAGATCACAAAAAAATATTTGGGATTTTTAAATTTTTAGTTTCAAATATTTTTACTTCTGTATATTTAAAAATTAAAAGACAATATACATTTGCATCATACTTTTTCTAAAGGAAAATAATGGCTTTAGGATGTTAGATTATTTTTTTTCTGTAAATTTTTATTTCTGATAATATTTGCATAACAAATTTCTCCTTTGAAATAACAAAGTTCCATGCTGTGGAGAAAGCAATGGACAGGGACTCTCCAGGACAGCGATCACCATTTCAAAGCTCTGCCTGAGCTTCACCTGTGCATGGCCAGCCAGCAATGCCCGTGCCCCAGTGCCAGGCCGTAAGGCTTCAGGGATGGTGTTTGAGCAGACAGTGCAATCACGCTGCCTGTCCAGGGATGCTCCCCAGAGGATTGTCCCTAGCACACAGCCCGGCTCTCAGCTTCTCTCTTTAGGACCACGGCACAAGCAGTGTTAAACTGAGATACACTGCTATGCCTAAGAGACTGCAAATCAAATAAAACCAAAGAAAAAGAAGTCCCAGTGCCACATCCCCCTCACTGGTGCTCCACTTTTCGTTGAGGTCCTGAGGAACCTCTGTAGTCACACAGGCTCTTGTCTGGACCATCAAAATCCTGCAGTAAGACTTCTCAAAGCTGGGTAATGCCATACTGAGATAGCGAGAAGCAGGACCATAACTAATCTTGCTCTTATGGAATATGTTTCTCCCCTGTGACAGGATTTTTTCTGGCTTGCACAGTGAGTGACCACAACACCCTGCAGCTACAATCACTATGAATACATCTGACAACAACATTTCCTTGCTTTGTAGGTTACATATACAGTTCTTGCAAACACAGTTGTACCAAATATACGGTCTGAATTTGAAGAATTGAACTGAATAGAGCCAAGTAAACTCCTCATCTTCTCAGGTTATCAGTGTATCATTCAGTTCAAGCTGAATATGGAATTACTGAATAAGCAGTGACAGTGTGTGATCATGGCATGAACAGCCAGGTATTAGGAAACCTAGAATGATATCCAAAACACAAAGGCAAATGCAGAATGATCATCAATTCCATAGTCCAAAACCAAATGGGGCAGAGTGATGCACAGCCCAGTGGTGCCCCTGGCAGGAGGTGTGGGCACAACAGTTAACCCAGGCCAGTTACCTTGAGTGTTTGGGTTTCTCCACACTGGCATGTGACCTGAGATCACTATCAGTGTCAGACTGATGTCTCTGCACTGTAGATATTACCAAGAATGAAGTGGATTAGAAGTCAAAGATTATGTTCATGTTGTTTTTAATTTTTTTTCTTTTTTTGGGGGGAGGTTATCTTGCAGTATTAAAAATATCCACTGCACTCAATCATGTTTGAATACAGGGTGTACTGTGGCCCCACAGTATCTTGGAGGCTGTCTTGTTTCCAGATCAATGACAAAAATTAAAAAAAAATTAATATTACAGTTCTGTTCTTCCCCTTCCATTGTTCCTAGCCCTCTTCCTTTTCACCATGAGCAATGAAGACACAAGGATGATTTCTGAGTGTGCAAGGAGTGTCAAAACTGTTTCCCCAGTTGTTAAGTGATCCTCATCCTCTATCTAAAAACTGCTCAGTCTGCAACCAAAACTGCTTGTCTAATATAAACCATTCCAAACTAAAATGTACTTCTACAAGAAAGCACAATTATTTCTCAGATGCTACAAAAAACCCTCTTCTCTGCATGAATGTTCTTTTCAGTTAGAGGGAGGGGGAAAAAATAAATCATCATTTGATTCCTCCCTTTCCCACAGGGGAAGCAAAGCACACTCAGTGAAGGTCATTTTTCACCTTCTCCTTTGATTTACCACACAATTAATCAAAATGTGAGGTCTGATTTTTCTTCTGGATTCCTTATGGCCTTATTATTAAAAGAGAACTAAAACATTTAATAGACTTACTGTATGAAATTCTGACAATTCTTGAATTCCATGAGACAGGGCCATGCACTGTGCTTAATAAAGCACCAGCTAAGCCTCTGACCTCCTTAGAAATTCACTCAAGTGAAGAGAGGAACCAGAGAAAGGCAATAAGCAAATTTTCATTTAATTCTGGGGGAAAAAATGTACGTATTTCTGTTTTTCTATTATAAATATGCTCTTGATACATCTCCATTTCTTTCCAAGTTTAAATACTTCAGTCTTCAACATCTTTAAACAGGAAGTTTTCATCAAGTGATCTTTCAGGGCTTTTTTCTTTCTAGAAGACAGGTTTTTTTGAAGCAGATTCCAACCAATTGAACTTACAGAGTAGAGGTGGTTGAATCTGTCTCTGAAGTGAAAGCTGGAGATGTGGCAATGGGACTGGCAGTCCCATCCCTCCTTTGCAGGCAGCAGTGCCCTTCATGCCCATTTGCTCTGAACTGTATTGGTCAGAGTTCTTTCCCACTACCTACAGCCTCACAGTCCCCAGAGGTAGGAAAAAACCCCAGAGAAACTGAACTCTCAGGTGATTAACTCTTCACAGATGGGACCATATCTGAGATAGAGTTGTTTTTACTGCAGAGCATCAGTAGCAAACATCTGTTTCTAGACTTTGTCTTAAATTGTTGTGCTAAAGGAAAAAAAAGGTGGGAGGAGGGAGACCACCACAGTAGTTACGGAGCAGTCATATCCATGAAATGTTAAGACACATTCAGATTCTCAGAACTACTAGGAGTGCTTTTTTTTTTTTAATAGCTGGTGTAAAACTGATGCAAAAAATAAAACAAAAATATCATCTAAATCTGCTAGGACAGAATATAGAGTATTTATATAAAGGTTAAGAGGCACCATAAAAAGTTTGCATTAAATGAAGTTATCTGCATGGCTAAACTCCAACCAAATTTTACAAAATTCCCCAGTTCTTCCAGGCGTAATTTTAACAATCCCAAATTCTGCAACTGCATCTGTATACAGTTTTGGGGTGCAATTCCATATTGGCACAGTATGACAAAGCTTTGATTGAGACCTCTTATGGCAAGGATCATTTCCTTCAAGTTTACATGATATTCAAATCAAATGATGTTTTGAAGGGGGAGCAAGGAAGACAGAAGAAATAAATTTATTTTTGTAGAAACAGATGGAGAAAATGCAGAACATTGTTATATTTCATGAAACTGCTGCCTGTGTAAGAAATGAAGCACAATTTATTATGTATTCATTTTGCCCATCTGCTAAGTTTGTCATTAAGACAATGAATTCAGTTCATTTCCTTCACTCCCCAGCTAAGCAGTGCAATTATGGTTTTAGAACACAGCTACTGATAGAAGGACTTTTTTTTTTCTATTATAGCCTTTATTCCAAGGATTTTCTCATGAAATAGCTTGGAAGGTTTTCTTCCTCTCTCTTATTTTCTCTTCTAGGCTTACCAACTTCTCTTCTGTATTTTCAGACTCTCTCTCTCTCTCTCTCTCTCTCTCATATTCACCCAAATACTTCTTTTTTTGCCACAATATTGCTTCTGGTATTCCTACAGCTTCCTATAGCTGTATGGAAGTTCTGGAGAATTCATATGTATATAGAAATTTAAAGAAACAGAGAACTACACAGGGAACTGCTTGTTTAGGTCTCATTTTTTATCCAAAAAGAACAAATGTTTTTCTGCATATTAAATGAACAAGGAGTTGAGTTTATAACCATCATTGATCATTGGAATTGATGGTTCTATTAAGTACCATCTTAATATTAAATTTTTTTCCCCTGGAATTACACTTAAAAAAGTGTTTCTCAAACACTAAAGGCTAATGTACTATTTGTTAACAACAATCCGTATTAGAAGCAACTTATTTTATAAAAACTCTAAAAAGACTGTATGTTTTGACATCTTTATATGAGTCTGTGTTGTAAGTAGGGCTTGCTTTCTTCTCTTACCCTGTTCTGTATGCAGTTGGTGTTTAAAACACAGATTCTGATTTCTAGGGTTCAATACCATTTGGGGTATTTTTTTTTTCCAACTGCATTTCTAACCACATTAGAATACCTAATGGGATGGAAAACACAAACATTATCACTCATAATGCCACAAAAAGGCCTGTTTTGAGTCGTTGGGGTTCCTTCTTTCGAAGGAGCAGTGCATTTTTCTGTAAAATATAACATTTTAGTGAGATTAATGTCACTTGTGAAATATGATAACTCAGTAAGACAGCACTTTTTATTGCTGGTGCCTTTTTTATTTACTAAGAATTTGCCTAACATGGAACAGTCAATGCTGGGAGCTTTTTCATGCCCTGACAAGCACAGGAGCCCCTGGGGATGGCTCCCACACACCCTGTCCCAGCACAGCCAAGGGCTCTCACCTGCAGAACTCCTTCCTGCACACAGAAAGTTTGTGGCAAAGGTAGCTGGCAAAGCAACCAGGAGGCTGCATTTCATATTCTAGCTCAGGGTACTCAAAGTTACCTGTGCTGACAAGCTCCAAGGCTCTGAATAATTTTCATGATCAGGGATGGTCTGAGTGGGGCTTAGAAGAGATGCCATGAGAAAATGCATCTGCCACAAGATCATTTTGAAGCTGTGATCTGACACTGCCTTGGGCCTCTTTGGGGTATGCTTGCTGACCAGAGCAGCAAAGAATCTTTGAACTTCATTGTAGAAAACTGGACCTCTTTCTCAAATTACCTGATCATCCTCACTCTATCCCTGTCATGGAGGTGGGAGGATGTGGGTAATAAACAATAATAAATGATACATGTCTCCTCCTCAGTGTGGAATCCCTAAGGCTCGGGCAGGATCTCATCTTCTCTAGCACTTGCAGCATAAGCAGCCAGAATAGAAGAGGGAATGGCATCACAACCGTGACATCATCTTGATCTGGTTTTACACAGAGCTACACAGACCTTGTGCCACTGTCAATGATCCACATCAAGCCAAAACAGAGGCAATCTGGCCTCATCTATAATTTCCTTCAGGCCTTTTTATTATTGTAGTTCTATTACAACACATAGAACAGTGGGAATATTCAGGTATGTGTGGTTTAGGTACAAAAACCCCAAGAATGTATTTCAAAACTAAACATAATATTGCTACCAACATAGTTAATAGCCTGGCTTCTATTATTCAAAGTCCTGGGCCTTACTCACATCTCATCTTGATGTGTATGGTGATCATTTATCACAGATACAAGGGAGCTGTAATTAGCAGCAGCATCCAACCCTATTTTTGGTAGTACAAGTGTAGAACAAGCAGCTTCTCTCAGCATAGTTAGGCACAAATTATACCTTAGATGCCACAGTCGTGTTTGGAGAAGCTTGTTTTGGACATCAAGCCAGACCAGCCAGCTTCTCAGCAATCCTGTTTGGGCAGCCACCCTGATATTAAAAGCTTCAACTTTGACAGTTCTGACTTTGGCTTTACTGCCAGGCATTAAATATGATATTCCATTAACCCCCTGTGCAAATTCTCCAGCAATAAAGTTTGTAAATGGGAGAGGATTTGCAACAAAGTGAATAGGTCATCTATTTCCACAAAAAAAAAAAAGACACAAATATAAAACCCCACACAAACAAACAAAACCCCCCCAAACAAACAAAAAACCCCACACAAACAAACAAAAAACCCAATACAAACCATACATACCAACATACTAAAAGCACATTATTCCCTCAGGATAGCGTGCTCCATATGGCTAAAACAATAAGAATGCCAATTTTTGTACATCAAGGAAATGGTCTAACACAATTCAAGTACGCTGTTATTGACAGAAATGATTCACATCAGACCATTTTCAGTGGAAGTTCCAACTAGTATAGGCTGGCCATAAAGTTTTCTAATTGCAATCAACGTGCACACTACATCAATTCAGCTCAGATGCATTCTTTGTTCAGCTTTCTAGCTCTTCTGAGAGAATGGCTTCAAAAAAGAGCTTGAATAAGACAATTACACATCGTGCTAAATGTCCTTTCCTGTTACTTACATCTCTAATCTATACAGTTATCGTTACAGATGTAAGAGGAGAAGCGATCACATTAAACTACAGAAATAACATTCACAAAAGCAAGAAAATTCATAATTAAGGTTGATACTTCCAATTCATTCTATCCACCCTAGCTGTTAGCACTTTCAGAGCTTGCCAAATTACCCACTGTCTGAAGACTGAAGCTGCATCACAGCATTCAATAGAGACTGAGAACAATCTTAGTTTGGAGTCCCTACTCTTTGAACTGTACTTGAAATTACAGCCATCAGTAGTTGCTCACATGACACTAAAGATTTGCTTCTCAGTGAATTGTTTTTCCATTTGCAGTATCCAAAATAGCCTTCTGCATTACCAACAGTTTTAAATTCTGATTTCCTGCAGATAGATGTCAGTTATGGCTCCATTTCTACTGTCCAACTCATGTATTTATTCCCCCTTCTTATCTGGTACCCTACTCGCCACTGAGGACTGAACAGTGTCCTTAGAATTCTGCAAGGTAAACATTATTTTGAATTAAAACAATTTTAGCAAATCTGATTACAATAACAGTTTCTTTTTTTCCATGAAGAACTGACATTTTTCATGCAGCTTGATTACACTCAGATTTTTCCAATATATTTAAAGTCACTGAAGACTGAAGCATGTTTTATATATGTTTATATATGTTTTATATGTTTTAGTCAAGATGAAATATTCTGTTATATTATCTATTTATGAAATGTTAGTTAGATGCTTTTTCAGAGGACAAATGAAAAATTTGGGGGGTGAAAAAAATCAGAAGATTCTCAGGCTTATGTAATACTCATTAAATGTTTGGGCAGAAAAAGCATTTTGACATTTAAAAAAAGAAAAGATTGAATCTATCCTCATGGTTTTCCTCATTTGTTCCCTTTGTTCCACCATATTGATCAAAGAGAGTTAAGAAATAAAACTTGGATCAGGCTTGAAGTTACTTGACAGGACTCTGCATTAAAGTGAGAAGAATAAAGCAGGCAAAAACCAGGTGAGGGGATAACAGAGGGCTCAAGCCTTGGTTTTACACTCCTAAATGTCTGTTTAGCTGTTGATGCTGAAGCTAAAAGAAAAATCATAGGAAAGAATATGCCTGTGTGGAGAGGGAAGTGATGTAAACATGCCTTTCTTTTGTCAAAAGGCAGGGGAAATACACTATTGATGTAAACAAGATGCCCTCACTATTCAAAGCGATGCATTACTTTACCAATTAGACCATGAAATATGAAATTGGCTAAGTTGTGATAAATTCAAAAACCAAGATTATTACTGCAAGCAGGTAAAGAGTCAGGCCATTCATCTATGAAATAAAATTTCTATGAAAAAGAATTCACAATCTAGCATCTTTGGATTTTGCTGAACTGCAACAAGGAGTGGGAAGGGCTGGAATCTGGAATCCCACAGTCCCCATTGCCTAAAGATGGCTCAGCCATCAGACACAAAATTATTAGAACTATTCCCAGATCCCACAGCAAAAAAGGATGCCCAGATCTGATTTTTATTATGCAAAATAAAAATCTTCTTTGACAAAATCCCTGCAAAATAAGTTTTTCTGGAGCTAAAACTCCCACATCTTGACATAATTTGGGATTACAGAGTCTAAAACCTTTTTCTTTATAAAGGGAAAACATCATTTCCCAATATTGTTGTTAAGTCATAGAAAAAAAATGGCTTCTCCAACAGAATTCCAAACTCACAAGGATTCATATTTATTGCATTAGCATATACCAAAATTTAAAACTATTTTTGATAAAGTAATTAAAAGTAATTTCTGTGTTCCTGTCCCTTGGACTCTTTGCACCATGTTGGTGCCCAGTCACACTCAGCACACAACTGAGACTCCTCACCCTGCTTGAACCAAGCACTGTGTAACAGATGTAAACCAATCAGGATAAAGGTCACTCTAAACAAAAGGTTTAGCACAAATGTTACAAACATTTTCTGTCTTCCCTAAAAATAATTTTCTCCAATATAGGAGATAATAACTGTTACAATACACTGATCGTGATGCAGGATTTCCACACCGTGACTACAAGAGATAAAAGTGCATATGAAACTCCATCAGGAGGAATAAAATCTTTATCAGAGTATCAAGATATTAATGAAAATTAAACAGACAACTCATCCATGACTAAAGGATATTTTTCCTCATTTCCTCAAAGATAACCTAGCTATTCAGCATTAATAGTAACACTTCAAGTGGTGCAAACTGACCCTCTGTGTGACCTCTGTGCATGCCCTGGCTCTCAGGGTGATTCTCAGCCTGCCCAGTGACAGGCCAGCTGAGGGCACCGTGCCATGTCTACATGGGCACACCCTTCCATTCCTTCTGGGGAAACAATGCCGGTATTGCTGTAGCGAGAGTTCATTAAAACAGGTTGCTCATTGAGGGAGAAACACTAGGTATCAGCAGCCTGGAACAGAACTGAAGTGAAACCGCCTCAGCCTGGTTACAATTTGGGGAAAATATTCAGGGCATACACTTTTCTCAAACTGTTCCATTGCTTTATAAATTAAAGCAGACTTATGAAAGGTTCTGCTAGAATACTGATGAACACAAACTGAACATTACTTTCTGGCTCATTTCTTGATACTAAAATATTCCCCACAAAGCAAAATGTCTTTTTAAATGACCTTTGGAAGCAAAAGCTATTTTCCAGGTATCAGTAAACAGATGTGGTCATGCCATTTCAAGTTACTGCTTTCTGCAGCAGGTCTCCAGGACCTTTATCACTACGGACCAACAAGCTGCAGTTTCTTTCTTATGCCCTCAAACACAATCTTATTTTTTTTTTCTTTTGAGTTGGAAATCAATCAATTAATCTTTGAAATGACAAATACTTTGCTTGCATTATTTCTGCACCAGTGGAAGCAACCCGTTAAAATCAGATTTTAGGAGGTAGCAATACAGGGAGGGTTTTTTTCCAGCAGATAACAAAACAGATCAGAGTCACATTTCCCCCTCTTTTCTTTCCACAGGTAATAGCTTTCTCTTCCTACTTTTATTCACTAATTTTTTCCTATGAGTTACTTTGTTTTGCTGACAAATATGGCCCCTCCTCTACTGTAAGAATGTGCAATCTACTTATGACTTGAGCCATTTTGTTCCTAACAATGACAAAATACCTACTCTATGTCATGTTATACTGCACAACTAAGGAGAACACAACATTTGAGCTGTACATCTGTACTCTTAAAGCCTCACATGAGCACCATTTTTATTATAACCATAATCCTATTAGCATAATTTCTCTGTCATTGAATAACATGTTAATGTTATCAAGTTAATTTAAATAGTTGAAATTATAGACTTTTATAGATCATCAGGCTATTAAAGAGACCAAACTAGCCCATTCTTGATCCAAAATTACAACATATGAGAGTCATCCTTACTATGGTTTGAATACAGACCCAAATAATCTGATGTAATTGTTTCCAATTTGCTCAATTCTACTCTTTTATGGTTTCATGATCTCCAGAGTATTGGATCTGTTGCACCCATAAATGTTATACCCATAGCAGCTGATACTAAAAAACTGTATAAACATTTTTGCTTCAGTAAAACCTGCTGTAGGAATTCACAAAAAGCTTTGGCAATTACAGTCTGATAATAGAGTTTAAAGGTGTAATAACCAATTTTGAAAACAAGTTACGCTGATAGAGAACATCACTGAAAGTGAGATTGAAGTTAAATAGCTCAAATACTCTTAGTTATATGTTTATATCATTGAAATGAAATATGCTAAGCACTTTTCTTTCCTGAAGTCTACAAAGTAGGGAACACAAACATTAACTTCCTGGGGAATTACAAGATTTTAGAGTATCTGTTTTAATGCATCAGTGCTCCTACATTTTGTTCTGCTTTTTTCTCTACATAAACCATAGGTATGCATTTTATCTTTTGAAACTTCTACTTTCCCCCCCAAGCGTGTATCACAGCTCCCCAATCCCTACACTCCCTGGAAAGGCTCTGTGAGGCCTCACAACCCTGCGATGTTTCTCCTCCTCTCCCTGTCCCTCTCCGTGCCCACGGGCACCAGAAGTGCCCCATCCCACCTGCTCCGCACCCACCTCCGTCCTTTGGCTTCGCTCTGCTCCAGGCGCTTCCTCAGCTGGCCGGGGAGAACCAGGGGCTGCTCCTCACACCTCCACGACTCCCCGCCCTCCTCCGGCCCCGGACAAGGCTGCAGTAAGGCCAGCCCAAGCCGCGGGGTCACTCCGGTGAGGGTGCTCCCTCGAGCTTCCCCAAAGCACCGCCTCGGAAGGGACCGCAGGCCCCGCAAGGACAGGGAATGCACGGCAGCGACACAAAGGGGCACCGCCAGGGCAGCAGGAGCCGTCCACAGCGCTGCCTCCGTGCCCCGGCGGCTGTCACGGGGCAGGGGCCACCCTGTCCTCGGGTGGGCAAAACACGGGGCAGGGGCCACCCTGTCCTCGGGTGGGCAGAGCAGGCATCGCCAATGTCCTCGGGTGGGTAAAACACGGGGCAGGGGTCACCAGTGTCCTCGGGTGGGTAAAACACGGGGCAGGGGCCACCCTGTCCTCGGGTGGGTAAAACACGGGGCAGGGGCCACCCTGTCCTCGGGTGGGCAAAACACGGGGCAGGCACCACCAATGTCCTCGGGTGGGCAGAGCAGGGGCAGGTGTCACCCTGTCCTCGGGTGGGTAAAACACGGGGCAGGCACCACCAGTGTCCTCGGGTGGGCAGAGCAGGCATCGCCAATGTCCTCGGGTGGGTAAAACACGGGGCAGGCACCACCAGTGTCCTCGGGTGGGTAAAACACGGGGCAGGCACCACCAGTGTCCTCGGGTGGGCAGAGCACAGGCGGGCACCCCCCGTGCCCTCAGGCGGGCAGGGCAGGGCCGGGCCGGCTCCTCCCTCTGCCCTCAGGTGAGAGCAGCCCCAGCTCACGGCCCTCGGCGGGCACGGCAGGACCGGCCGCCCTTCCCTGCCCTTTCCGTGGATTTCCGAGCTCGCTGGGGGAGCCCCGGCAGAGCCCAGGAGGACATTGGCCCGTTCGGGTGTTCCCCTCGGGCTTCCCAAAGCGCAGGGCGGGCCGCCCCTCACACCTTCCCCTCACACCTTCCCCTCACGGGCGCTGCTGAGGGAGCCGCTCCCTCGGCCGGCCCTCCCTTCGGACAGTCTTGCCTTGCCGCCTCGCTTCTTTAAAAACAAGCGCTGCAGGAGGTCTGGGGCGCTCTGCCGGCCCCGGGCTGTGTGCTGGGTGCTGTTTGCCGAGGGGGACGCGGGTTGGGGCCGGGGTGCGGCTCCCCAGCCCCGGGCCGGCAGGGGCAGCCCCGGGGAGAGCCCACAGGATCCCACAGGATCCCACAGGATCCCACAGGATCTGCCCCTGCGGAGCTGTGTCCTGCCGGGCACAGAGCCGGGCACGGGAACGGCCGGCCGGGTGTCCAGGGCGCTGTTTGTGCCTTCACTGAATGGCGGGAGTGTGCCATCCCAGTGCTGGACTGCGCCTGGGGACGGGCCGGGCTGGAGAGGTCAGAGGCAGCAGAAACGGGTTTGAGTGTCCCGCCTAAAGCAGAGCCGGGGCTGCCTGAGTGCAGCCTGCCCGCTCCACCGCCCGCTCCCGGGCACGGGGCACAGGCAGGAACTGGGCTGCTCGCCCACCCGAGCCCCTTCCTGCCCTCGCCGTGCCAGCGGTGACACACAGCTGGAAGGTGAGGCCACAGCTCAGTCGCTGCTCCCCTCCTCTCCCCTGCAGTTTGCCACACGTACGGATCTTATAACCACTTCCTTTCCAGTTCCTCAGACATGCAGGCCCTTCCAGAAGTTGCTCCAGTTCTCTGGTATCTGCTCCTGCTGCCGGCCCACGTGGGCAGTCCTGCATCTCAGGGCGGCTCTCCTGTTGTCTGAGCCCATATCCTGACCTCCAAGCACCTCCATTGTCCCAAGTCCAGGAAGAGCCCACCTTCTGCTTCAGCACCTGGGATTCCCTCGGTACGGTCCTTCTGTTTTCATTACTCTTCACACACATGGTGTTTTACTGTCCTGACAAGCTGCTTTTTAGCTGTATAAATACGTAAATCTCAGAGGGTAGCTTGTTTAAGATGATGTATAGGAAGCTCTAGATGATGGTAGCAATATTTCAGGTGTGAGAGAATGAAAATTATTTCAGCTAGAATAAAGATCTTTGTTTTTTTTCCTGGGGTTTGGTTGTTTGTTTTCCTTTTGTTTTTTTTTTCACTGCCCCGTTTGGATTCTGGCAATGACATCATCTCCTCAATAGTTAAAAATCTTGGTATTTCCCCCTTTTTATATGTGAAGCAAAAATTTCTGCACTGACAACATCGTAAACGTAAACAAAATATAATAATAGAATGCTACTTTACTTCAGCACTGTCTTTAATTCAGTAGAAACATATGTGGGCTATGGAAATGCTGTAAGTAAGCAGATATCTTGATTAATTACTGAAAAGATGCAAACCTTGAAAAAGAGCATTCTTCAAAGTAAATGGGTTTTCCTTCTTCAGTATTAGCAATTTATTTCTTTGTCCGGTATACTCAGGTTTTTTCCCCTGAAAGTACCTTCTGTCTCTTCCATTGGCAGGTCCTTACTTTGCCCTTGCATTTTGATTTATTATTGCCAAGCTGCTGTTCTCAACTGCTTATCTTCTGTACTGTTGGGGTTTTGGTTGTGGTGTTTTTTTGTTTCTTTTTGTGTGTGTGTATAATCTTGTATTTTAAAAAGGCATAAAGTTTTTTTGTTTATTTGTTTTCTGACATATATTAGCTTGATACTTTTGCCCAGAGAGGAACTGAATGAGTTCAAAAGAGTGGATTGTGAATCTGTTTTTTGCTTGGGTGAGCAGTTGTGGTAGTGCAGAATGCCACTGGCTCTCAGGACTAGAAAATGGAGACGTGCTTGTTCTGGATGTACTAAACCTAAAGTATCTAATCCACGTAAGAAAGCCTCATCACATTTTCCCATGGTAATTCAAGTCATTTGGATAAAAAGTATACCTGCTGTTCTTTTGATTACAGCAGAGGAACTTGTCAATTTGAAAGAGGTTTTAAATTCAAGACCCACTACTCCCAGCCTGTGATGCATGTCTCAACTTCAGATAATGAAACCAACCTGCTCCAGACAAATTCCATTTAAATAATTTGCAATTCAGAATTGTGGAAGCTATTTCAGGCTATAAAGTTCATACAATTCTTACATCAAGAATCTGTGAATAGTTAAGGCAAAACTAATTGAGCATTATTTGACTGCCCTCACCAAATAGCTCTGGAAGGACTTATTTGTATGCAATTCTGAAAGGATGTTTTGAAGAGACTGACTGAAATGCTTAGGATTTTCTCACTTTCAGATTCCATGTTTGGCAGTCAGATGATCTACAAATGGCTAATACAGCACTGGAAACTGAAATCTTTAAAGAAAAAGATGAGCATTCCCTGTAACAAACAAGGAATGAGGGAAGTGTCCCAATGAACTGTATTTGTGCAAAGTGACTCTGTGGGAACCCATCTGTGAGCTAACTGGAGTATGAGGGTTTTTTACTTGTAAATACTTGATTTTTAATCTTAAGCAATGTTAATAGAGGAACTGGTTTAGGAACTATGCATGGAAAATCAGTGTGACCTGAAAAGAAGAAGTAGCATATTGTCCAGAATGGGGACTTCGTCCTAAATAAATGACTGTTGTACTTGTTGACACTCTAAAGAATTTTATTCAATAGGGATATTACATTCCCCTACCCTCCTTTGCCATCTTGTTAGTCAGGATATTTATGTATATTAAATAGAGCGGTTGTCAATATAGGTTGTATAAATAGCACAAGTAATGAGTAACACAGATAGAAAATAGGAAAATGGAGCTCTAAACCAGGCAGTAATGGCTGCAGAACCATTATGTAGAACACAGCGAGTTAATACAATTTTTAAAATTACTGTAATTTTCTTTCAAATCCATTTGGAGCACTCATTTCATTTTGTTCTTTTTCCAAGACAGAATGCTTCTTTCATTTCTCTTAATTCCATTGTTCTTATCTATATTTCTGTGATGAGCATTGATTTCAACAATTGGCTTAGAAACATAAAGAGATGCAGGTAGAAAAGGAACTTTAGACCGAATTAAAGCACTGAAGTTTGAGTAGATAGGAAGTTTGGTGTGCATCTGCTTCTGTGTATATGTAGAGCTATGCTTGGCATTAGGGACCATTTGCTGCTAAGGAAATAAGATGGGAAGGAGGACATCATAACTTTGGAAAATCTTGTAGCTCCTTAGATTTGGTGGCTTCTGGAAGTGGGACATCATCTCTATCAAAATTCTGTGAAAAAGTTAACAAACCTATCATAATCCAAGTTCATAATCCAAGTTTCAGTTACCTTTTTCTGATATTTGAGGAGTATTTTCTTTGAGTTAGCTGCATATTTCTCCTTCTGTCTCCTTGTAGGTGATGCATAACAATCTTTAATTTTAAAATTTTACATCCCCTCAGTCTGTAAATAGCAGTTTGGCACCTGCAGCTTTTCCAGAACTAATTATGAAGTTTTATTTCCTGATGCTTTAATCAATCTTGTGTGAGCTGTAAATGTCAGTACCCAGTTTTACAGCATCTTTGCTGTTGGGGAGTCAAATAGTTGAAGGAATTTTTTAGCAGGATAACTTCCTCTTCCCTTTCAATTTACTGTGTCTAAATACATGGCAAAATGCATGTCTGAAATGACTGCAGTGGTTTTAGCTGAGTTCTGCATTTCTAAGCCCTGTTTCTCTTGCAGGCTGTCAGTCATTGTTTTGTTTGCACTCCAAGCTGAGATACAGGTGGTTCAAAGGACACGTGTTTGGTCAGACTCTATATCCTCTTACCTTTAGCTACAACACCTTCAGGCTGGAGTTGCCCTTCTGATGTTGATGCAACCTCTATTTTTTCTGCCATGTAACATTTCCCATTCTTAGGAAGCATGAGAGCCATGGGCTTGCACCGTCATTAGGGAGCAAAATACCTGCAGAAAAGGTCCCTGTTGCTTAGGTCAGAGAGAGGCTGATGCTGGCCTCCACTGACTGGTCCTTTCCTTCCCTGCCAGCAGTGTGATTTCAGAGGAAACCTCCAGGACCACTCAGTGTGGGAGGCTACGTGTCTGTGAGGAGCAGGGTGGTACCAGTCTGCAGCACTGCTGGAAATGGTACTTCTATGCATCATTTCTACTGGATTTGTTTCCTAGCTATTCTTACAAGTTTTGAAAGAACTATTCTGTCATCCCAGCTACTCTTTCTTGGTTTTCAACTGATGGCTGATTTGCATTTGGGGATTGGGCTTGTTGGCTTGGGGTTTTCTCCTTTGTATTGCTGTTGCCATACAAGTAGTTTTGTTTAGTTGCTTTAGTCTGTGCAATTCACTGAAGCTTTGTCATGAAACCTGAAGTAAGATCAGAGCAAGGTTAACTCAGAAAGGTTTGGTTTTCAGGTCATAGGTAGCAAATGACTTGTGGCCACATGTGGAAGCAGGAAGCCAGGAACATTTAAATCCCCAAAGGAGGATGCCAGCAGCATTTTCCTGTTTATGGAAACAGTGATCTGTCAATAGATCCTCAGCTTACTGGCTTTGAGATGTTGATATTGAAATACCTTTACAAACCAAGTGTTGTAACATCCATGTTTAGCAGATCTGAGTTTATTCAAGTTTTGTTCAAGTCTTCCAGTAAAATATCCTACCAAAACAGTCAATTTGTTTCATGCTTTTTAGGTGTTCAAGGGGATTTTGAAAAACATTGCCATACAAAAAATATGATGTTAACAACAAATATTACAGTAGCAATAGGAGCCCCTGGGACTCAGAGTAAAGATTACTTTTAGATGCCATGAGACTAGAAGTTAGACAGGGGTTTATGGTTCATGTCATGAATAGGAAAAACATGACAGAAACTAAACACGAAAAGCTGAAGGCTTGGGCTGACTGTGATTTTAAATGAGACACACCAAGACCTATCTGTGAGCTGTATTGCAAAAGAAGAGAGTATGGCAGGGCCATTAAACTTTCATCCTGTGTGTGAAATTAAAAGTAGTATTGTTTTTTATTGTGCTTCATTCTGTGAGTCCTACAAAATGCATTTATTTTGACACATTCTGAATTTAAAAATAATTTTGAATGAAATGAATTTGTGTCAGTGTATCCGAGAATTGCAGAGAAAGCTGGTCACTTGCAGTTCGTTTAAAATGGCATGTCTGCAAAGAGCTTCAGTGATGAAAGGTTACTTTCTGCTCCAGTTTCCCCCTTTCTTCATTTTGTTGTATCTAATTGTAGGGACTTTGTTATGCTGCTTACTGAGTCTTCTGGGACCTTGTGCTTTTGGGTGAGGCGCCAAAAATTGTCTGAGCTGCCACAGCGGTTTGCTACCAGGAGGAGCAGCAGCAGCACCTCCTTCATGGGCTGGCTATAGCAGCTGTCATTAGGAGCTCATCTGGCTTGTTAAATTTCTCCAGGAAAACCTTAGAGAGATATAATGAATCTATGAAGAAATGTCTTGCTGAATATTTTTTTTTTTTTTAATGGAACCATTTAATTCTATGTCTTCAGTACCAGTGCTGGCTCCTGCCAATTGACTGACATTATCAATTTCACCATCCTCAGTAGGAGTAGATAACAGATTAAGGGCGTTCTGGCATCTGTAAAGACTGAAAAGTGTGACAAAATGTTGCATGAAGACTTTGTATATTAAGCGTTTTTTCATATATATGAGTTTTATGACTGTCACACAACTGGGAGTAAATACAGATTTGTTTTGTTTTAATAAGTTCTTCAGTTCTGTTCAGTATGGGGCTGATATCTAAAAACTTGGTCACAATAGAGTAAAAAGGGTGAAAATCTCTTTTTAACTGAGCTTTACACATGTGATTGATGCTGTTGTTGATGTGTATTCATAGATACTCAGCTCTGGATTATGCATGAACTAACACACAGAACAAAAATGTCAGCTAAACTGGTATGGAATTTATGTACCACTCTGCATGAGAAAGGCCAGGCTGGTAATGCAATTGCACTGTTTAGAGAATTCAGGTGTCAATGAAGTATTTTATGTGATAGGGTTTTTTGCCTTGAGTATTAAAAAACAAGCTGATGTTCAAAATAAAATATGTTTCATGTCACTGCAGCATTAGGGAAGCGCTTTTTCAGATTGCACAGATGACAGCTCAGGTTCTGTTAAGCCAGGATGGATTGTGTCAGTCCTACTCTGTTACAAAACAGGATAGGAGTGATAAAAACTGACAGTATGCTGTGGATGGGAAATAAAATCTAGTTTCCTCAAACCTGGAATAGAATGAATGCAAATTCTCATGAAGCATTTTGGTGCTTTTCTTGACACAGAGGGGACTCTTAAGCAGAAATAACTCTGCTGTTGTCTTGGAACTGATTTTCTGCTCTGTACACCAAGGGCTGCTCAATGCAAATAATTCTGCTCTAGTGCTGCTAATGAGAGAGTTTTGGTTTGCCTCTTATTTCTGTGTTTATGGCAGTTCTTTTTTAAATTCTTCTTAGTTTAGAATTTAAAAAAAAAAGAATTACTTTGCACTTAGATAATTCTCCTAATCTGATTTTATATTCTTATGCTACAATGGAATATTCTTTCCAAGGTAGTTTTCCACTAACAAATGCAGCCATAGAAACAAGTTAATGGCTCATTTTGCTCTTTGTCCTTTAACATCTCATTTCTCTTTTGTTTCTGCATATGTTCCGAATCTACAGCATGTCAAATACTACATTTCCTAGTTTTTGTTCAAAATTGTTTTGGTTTTTTTTCTTAAAGGCAAAGGGAACTTCACACAGCCCTTGTTTATGGAGGTTTGTCTCCTAAGTTTGTTTGGTTCACTGTGGCAGGTTTTTCCCTCATGTATTTCCTCACTATATCCCTCTCATTGCTATGCACAGTTACTCGGGAAAAAATGCTTCTCTGCCTCCATATTTTGTGATAATACCTATTTAATTCTCAATTGTTTCTTCTGTGATGATGCAAAACCTGGAGTGTTTCCATTCTGTCTTTCAGATCTCTTAATTTTCATTAATTTACCAGCTCATACAGAAAAATGCGTAAATCAATAAGCCCCAAACAGCTCATTCAAGCTACTTAATATTTGCATTGTTAACTGGCATTGGTAAAGGCAAACACTGGTAGAGCCTCTTTTGGCTCTGTATGGAAAAAAAGAAATTTAATTAATTTATACTCTTTAGCACTTTGTCTCCAGAAACCTTTCATACACAAAAACTATTAAAAGTGGCCTTGTGGATTTTTCTAGACACTATTTTTGGATACCTGATTTTTTTTGGTGCTTCCCCTGAAAGCTACAAATAAAGCTAATGATATTTTCATAGTAATGCCACAGTGTCAATTCTCGGTGGAATTCTCTGAAAATGTACATGAAATTAACTACTTTTTACATTAAAATAACTGCATTGTAGAAATGCTGCAAGAGAAATTTGAGAAGAAATGGGAAAATAAAATAAACAATATGAAATGTAAATGTTAACTGGCAAAACTCCACAGAACACAAAGGCAATGCTTTCTCAAAGAACCTGCACTAATGCATTAAGGGCCTTAGCTCCCAATTCAAGAGAAATTATTGGAGCAAAATGGAAATATGTAACTAAGAGGGACATGACCCCAGATTAGAGCACTTCCATTGGACATTATATTCAGTTGTGTCAGTCTGAGAAATTAATTTTCCTGCTTTAATGGGTTTTGTGTTCCAGGACACAGTGGATTTGAGGTTTGGCCATTGTTGTTAAGGGGTAGAAGACCATTAAGCTTGTCATCTGATTTTTCTATCAATGTCATATTTTCTGTTCTGAAGTCTTGGGGGGTTGCCAGCAGGCAACTTTTCCAAAGTTTGTGCTTTTAGAAGGGTCTTTGAAATGTAGATCTCAGAGCAACATTTGGACATAAGGGAAAGGTCTTACTAAAGGCAGGTTTTGATAATAAATGGACTCAAGTTCCTTTAAGTTTCTTGGATCAGGAAGATCTCTTCAGGATGGTTGCACCTCATCTTCTCTCAGGCACATGAGTATTTAAGGTGATCTTCATAAAACATTAGTCACCAAAGTCATAGAGCAGGTCTAAGAGTTTGCTTCATTTATTGGAAAGAAAGTAATGAAATGAGAAAAAAAAAAAAAAGAAAAAGAGAGAACCTTAATCCCTTACTAATGACCCTAAAATTGTTCCCATTATCAGGGAATGACAAAGTCTATGACTTAGATTTTCTATATAAGAACAAACAGAAACCTCCAAGGGTAGCTGGGGTGTTTTTAGATACAGAATATGTTCAGTTTGAGGCTGAGGATAGATTTGTTGCTCTGCAGAGTGTATTTTACTGAAGCAGGAAATGCTGTGATGGCCTCGGTTTAGGGAACAAAAAGGTTAAAAATTATGCCCTGGAGAGGCCAGTTGTGTTTGGAAAGAGGTCTGACTTCTGCTGACTCACCTCGTGAGTGAAGAAGGAATTACTGTGCCTTTCTGCTTTGTTTTCGATGGGATCCTGATTACTTTCAAGCACTTTCTGAGTATTCCACTTTATAATACACTAGGGAAACAGAAGCTGTTTTCTGAGTTTTCCAGAGGCCTCAGAAGAGTCACAGAGAAGGCAAGTGGATTGAGCAAAGCTTTACAGAATTACTCAGACAGCTGGGCATAGTACTTAAACATCCAAAATTCATTCTTCTTTTGCTATGTCTTGCAAATGATTATATGAAAATGGGATGCCATTTATCAGAAATGAATCTGAAATACATGTTGGATCTTCTTTTGACTAACATGTATGATTTCATACTGGAGGTTAAACCAGTATGAGGCCTCTTTTCACATGCAAATTATCATTTTTAGTGTTAAAACAGTTTGTACTTCGTATGCAAACAGTAAAACAGCCAATACAACTCAAGATATGAAAACGATTCTTGCCTGCTCAGGCACTGAAAACATGAACAGATTGAATGCATCCTATCAGGCTAATTTTTTGGAACTAGTGGAAACACTTTTCACTCGTGGGTTCATTCATTGCCTTGCAGAAGCACCATGTCTGTGTTCACATTCAACATACTTAGTAAAGAAATGCAGTTGCTGCCTTGCTTTCCTCTTATTCCTTTACCTTTTTATGTTATGCAATATGAAAAAGTCTCTGGAAGAAGTAAGCAAGGAAGATTTTCATGACTTAAGCTTTGAATCCCCCATTTATCTAACTGATGTAGCCTGGGTATTTACTGATAGAGCATGCCATGATAGACAAATTATCCTTATGTGCTTCTAGGTATCCCCAGCAATCTATAATAGCAAGTTTTATAGTGACAGCAAGCTAGAAACATAGTGTGTGGTAGGATTACACAGGGAAAGCTATCTGGGTTACAGAAATAAATTCTGCTTCCCCAGAATAGTGTGATGCTATTTCAGTCTTTACATCATTTAATTTAAATAGTTCCTGCCTTGAATTGTTAACACTCTCCACGTTAATGCCTCGGGTTTTTTTAAACCTTGTCATGTACTCTTCTAATGAATATGTATATATATCCTCCTCCCTCTGGCTATGTAGTTTGACACTAGAAAACTTGCAGTAGCATGTAAAGAAAGCCTTAGAAGTTAAGTAATTCTGTTATTAGATTGATTTTTGTAACACATAACCTAGATTTGTCCTCTTGCTATGGCTTAGCCCTCTCCTCCTTTATAAAAACAAAGGAGAGGTGTATACTCTCCTGGTTAAGCTGCATGGACAGGAAAAAAAATCCAGCTGTGCTGGTGAAGCCATGTCATTCCCTGCTGGATTTTTCCTTTCCAGTGTCCCACAGCCCTCTGTGCCTGTTTGCTTTTGGCTGGTACTTGCTGACTCTCGTTAAGGGTGACTTGAGGGAAAGCTGTTTTGGAGGGGAACATGAACAGGGCTTATTCTCTAAAAACAAATTATGTCTGAACCAGTTTGTCATTGCAGGATTAGGATGTCACATTTCCCTACTTCTGTCCTAATTGCTATGTTGTATAAGTTGTTCTAACTCTATTTTTGTGGCTTCCTTTGAGGTGTGGAGGATGGGGATTGGTTTGGTTTCCTGGAAGCTGTTTGGATTTGAGATAGACTGCTGGCCATTCCTAGTAGAAAACTGCAATGCAGTTGGACAGTGCAGACTTGGAGGGAAGTCTTTATGCAACAGGCTAAAGTGCCCCAAAATGTGCCCACAAATATGCCCAAGCACCAGCTTTGCAATAGTAAATAGCAAGAGTAACTAACTGTGCTTTGAGAAGGCAGAAAAATCTTTTGAGCTGTAGCTGCCACGTCCAGCAACCTTCTTAGCTCTAAGAGCCCAGAGGACAAGCAAACCTGCTGCAGGCTCCTTTTAGCTGCTCACTCTCCCTGCTCTTTCCACGGCCAGTTGTGTGCCCTGCAGATGTGCACGTGCAGGGCTGGAGGGACAGGAGGGCACCTGGTGCCTTTGGTGGCTCAGTCTAGTAACTAGGAAAGCTTGCTTTGCATCAATATTCAGTTACTTTTCTGTGATATCTGAGGCTAGCATAGCCTATAAATCTAATTGCTCTCTTAATTTCGTATGAAGCACTCAGTCTTTAAATTTGCATGCTGTGCTAATCACTTAAAACTCAGTTCTGCCCCAGTCAGTCTACTGCGTGCTCTCTAGCGCAGGCTATGTTGGCTGTTTGCCCATCAAAGAATAAAGAGTTTTGTGGAATTCTCACAAAGTGTCTGAGGGTAGAAATGTAGGAAGGGTGGTCAGTTTAAGAGTTGCCAGCCATTCAATTGAGAAAACTCAGAGAAATCTGAAACTGTGAGTATAAAAAAGGTAATTTAATGTAGTAAGAACAAAATTTAATTAATATTCACAATATATTGCACCTTCAACTTAAAGAGTTCATTAGAATTTTTTTGACTGGTTATTGAATATAGGCTTGGAATTTCTGAGTTACATTTGAAAATCATGAAAGAATTAGTAAAACCCTTATCATAAAGGATCTCAGCATATCAGCTCTTCTCAAAGAGGTTAATAATTACTATCAAATCTGTAAGAGGAAGTTGTTTGTGGTTCAAAATAAATTATAGAAGAAATTAACATAGAAATCTCCCTTGGCAAACCCTAAACATTTATTTAATCTCTGTGGAAACAGTGCCTGATGAGGAGGGAATCCAAACTTTCCTTCCTGGCTTTTAGTTTGGTTTGATTCCCCCCCTGCCCCCAAAGAAGGCAAGCCAAGCTTCTTCCTAAATTTTATTGGTATTGCAAACCAAGCTATGTAACGGGAAATCATTTTCCTAGTAAATATTACTAATCCTTCCTTCTCCTTGTAGTCTTTCTTATCTAAAATGAAAAGGTAAAAATGCTGGATTTATTTTCTTCTCTCAGACAACCTTTATTTTAACAATGTTGCATCTGTGGGTGGGCTTTCAACCAAAAAAAATTCAATATTTCTAACATACCTATTGTCACCAGGATTTTTGTGTGAGAGAGTGATTTAAAATACTATTCATTTGAACATTTCAGCTGCTTTGTTTGCGCTGGTCTAATTGTTGTAGCCATGGAAACTGGAGGGGTAATGCCACACAGCTGCCTGATTCTCTTCTAAAGTGCTATTGAAGTTTGTCAGTAGGAAACTTCACAGGCCAATTCCCAGTCTGCAGGCTTGGATATTGGAGATTTTCTGTAAGATTACGTAAAAGACATGGTGAAGCCTCTAAAATAATTTTTTGTTTCGTATCTCCCTGCAGACTGTAACTTAACAAATTGAAAATTGGAGCCAACACCTCCAACACGTGATGCTGGAACCCTTTCAAGAGCTGGATGGAGCGAGGGCAGAGAGAAGTGACTGGTGTCACTGGGACAGCCAGTGGCAGCCTCAGGGGAGAAAACAGGTGACACGTGGGGAACTGCCCCCTGTTATTCATTCAGGCACTGTTGGATGATTTACCATTGCCATAGCAGAGTAGCATCAGGCAATTGAAGTGAACAGAATTGAAAATCCAGTGCAAAAATATCATGCCTTGCTGGCAGGGGCCACCGTGCTCTTGCAACAGAAGCAGTGCAGTAGCTCTGTAGTAAGGCTCATGTGCTCATTGTAAAGTTGTGGCACCTTTTCAGCACAGGTAAATAAAATGATACACTTTTAGAATCCTGCCATGGATAGTCTGTAGTGGACCCTGCGTTACAGGGAAGTTGTGCCAGGAAGCTCTGGATGCAGCCAGTGCTTTAACACAGGCCTGGCTTTATTCAGGAGCCATCCTAGTTGAGCCTGGATTAACAGTCTTTGATGAAGGGCTTCTCTAAAGGAAGATGTGAAACAGGGCTCTCCACTGCCTTGACAGCCACCTCCTCCTACCCCAGAAGTGTGCAGGTTCTGAGGGCCGAACTTTGCAGGGCTTGGAGAGGTTTTTATTTGATGCTTTGGTTGATTAAACCACTGTAGATTGCAGTGGAAGTTCTGAATGCTGAACTGTGGTTTGTGTTATTTTGTATTATGGTGTGTTATTTGTATTTTATATTGAAAATGATTTGTCAGTCAGACAGTATGAAGAGTGACCTTTATGGACGAGGCTGTTTTTTTAGCAATCTAAAATTGATTAAAATTTTTCTGGTAGGAAGCTCTGAGTAAACTAATCTTACTGCCCTAAGAGGTCCCTGACTGACATGCAAATGAAATGTGCCACATTCTGTCAGTGAAATGAACACAGGAATTGTTTTTCTAACGGTCCAGTAGAATTTGAAGCTCTGATTCTGCAATGATGGAAGCCCTACATGCACAGGATACAAATAATTCCCTGTACAATGACTGTGCCAGTTTGGAACAACAAGTGAAAGAAGCCTCGAGTCCTGCAATGACTTCTTTGTAGGGTTTTTTGCTTCCTTGCCTTACCCTCAGCTTATTTTCAGTGGAGGCCTTTGCACTAATGGCAACATTCTCTGCAAAGCTGTTTTCAGGATAAGGCTGGGGATGGACTTTTGGCTTTTGGTTGAAGACTACAACAAGAGGGCTTGCAGCATAGACTTGCTAAGTCTCACCTCTGGTTCATCTGCGGCATAACTTGCTTATGAATGCAGTGAAAAGGGAAAGATTTCTTACATTATGCTAACGTGGTATTTATTCTTCATGGAGATGGCAGTCCATCTTCTGCAAGAGCATCATCAATTATTATAAAGTGATAGTGTTGAAATTAGTACCTCTAGTCTGCAATGTCATGCAACAATTTGGTAAAAAGATATAGTTTAATAAAGATCCAGCTTTGAGGGTGGGCTGGACAAAGGGTTGTGCCAGCTAAGGTGAGAATTACTTTGACCATGTAACATGGGTGCCACTGACAACAGATACAGGTATTTAGGCTGTGTCTGTTCCTTTCCCTGTAGGAAGCCAAATGCTTTCATAACAGCTTTAGGTGCTTGCATGTGAAAATTATATGTATGGAATTTGCAAGCTCAAAAACTGCATATATAAAAATAAAAATCAGCTTAAGGTTATGCAGGAGTGTGGATCAGGTGTTTTCTGGGTTTTTGAATTAATTAAATTTAAGGGTCTTGAGGCTGCTTTTTAGGTGCTTTTTTGATATTGATTTCAATCCCTTAGTGATTGTTGTGAGATGATTTTATTTCAAAGCAGTGACAACAACAACAACCACCTTAAAATGATTTGAAAGGGTGACTCACTATTGTCTGTGAATAGTAAAGTCAGGTAGGCAGTTATTTGTCCTTGCCCTCGGTTTTCTCTCTTACATAAAGTCTCAGCACCTCAGAGCCTTGCACTGCGAGGAGCTGCAGGGTATTGCTGAGGGTTAATTTCTGCACTGAAGCTCAGCTCAGAACTGTGCTCCAGCCTGACAGGTCAGTTAGAATCAAAGGAAATAATAATGCATCATGATGGGCTAAAAGAGGCAGCTGACATCCCATAGATAAATATTTACCTCTCCTTTATGCATTTTTGGGTAGATTGCGTTAAAATTAATAAACTGCTGCTGTCTTTTAAGGCTTATCCTTTCCCCCCATGCAAATTGCACTATGGCTGGGGCAGTGGCACAGCAATCTGTATGAGAGGGGCTATGACAATTACCAACAACACCCACTCAGTGCCTCTTAACCTCTGGCACTTGTATTCTGGAACGTACAGGCTGTTTGTGCATGACAAGTAAAGTGTGCTGAAATAAAAGCATTTAAAACAAATCAGTCAGCTCCAAGGCAGGACTCGAAACTGTAATCACGTAAAGAATTTTTTAGCCAATTCAGCCAACGAGATATTTAATACAAAGGCTTCAAGATACAAATGAGTTCTCATAAGCACGCTATTAACCTGAGCTAAGGTAATGAATTTTGCAGTACTGGGAGGCAGACAGTGCTGAGGGAAAAAAAATAAATACCCAGAAGCAGGAAATTCATTTTGTCACGTGGGGCTTGACCCAAAGCTCATGTGAGTGGTGGAACTGAGACAGAGGCTGAGAGGACTGAATCTCAAAACCTGCTTTGTGAAGAAAGCTTAATTTTAGAAGAGTCAGTGAACTTTCTCTCTTTGTCTTGGCCAATGCTAACAGAAGACAGGAAGGACAACATGACAATGCCTGCAAGATAAGAGGATTTCAGAAATTACTTCAAAGACAAATGAGATCCAAATAGTATTCCATGTTTTCATGTTCTCATATCTAATTATCAGTATTTTGGAATATAAGTACAGTTTTCTGACAAGAATAACTTTCAAGGTTAGGGTCTTGCAATGTATTTGCCCTTTTTAAAAATAGATATAAAACTATTCCAATTATTTTTATTTATATGTGGCATGGAAAATATCAGCAGAAGATATACATGAGGAGGGTTTGTGGCTTCCCTAAGCATGGCAATTGAACAGGTGCCTTCCTCCTCATCCGTGAGAGGCACAGGAACCTGCCAGGGTTGTGGAGAGAAAGTCTCATGCCTTTTTTCTCTAAAGCATCCAATTTGAAGAGAGAGATCATTTATTGCAGCTACAAATAAAACTTACTTGACTGTGCTGTGGGGGCAGTACCAGTTGCTTTCGAACCACACATGAGGTTCTCTCCAGCAGAGATCAAAAAATCAGACTGCCAAGTGAGACTTGCCATTTTACTGTCATTTTGAAGGATTCTTGTGAATACAATAACTTATCCTTTCCAGCATCATGTCAGTGATTTGTGTACAGTCTCTTTGGGGAATATTTTTGATGTTACTGCCTTGACTGAAGTAAAATCAGGCATGGGAGAATTCCTGATTCTCTTTGGAGGATTATCAGGGTTGTTTTTCTGATGGTGGTGTCTTTTTGCTAGGTTTAACCTGAAGTGCTAATAATATGGGGAAAAAAAAACAAACCAAAAATGCTTTTTTTTCAAGTGCCTGTTATATCATGTTAAGGAAGATTTGGGTTTAACAGCTCACACTAACCAGGTCTTTCTTAACAGTCTTTCAGTAAGTCTAATGTTTAGTAGAAGATCATTTTGATCATTTAACACTTGCCTTCCCTTCCAAGAGAGTCATCACGAAAATCTAAAAATAATACATTCTCCACTACTTGTAATTTTTGTTATTCCAATTTTGGAGCATTTGCTTCATTTATCACTAATTCAGAAATGTCCAGTGTGTGTGTTCCAGAGGGACTGCTGAGTGTGAGGACAAGCAGGAACAGCAGCTGTGTTGAGGAATCAGAACTACAAGCCAAAGCAAATCTGGAGTAGAACACTGGACAGACCAGTGAACACTAAATGGAAAAGAAATTGGTTAAAACAAAATATGGGTCTTTAAGGTATATAGACTATTTGTAAGGTCAAATGTAATAATGTATCTCTAGTTGCATATCAACACAATGTGACCCAGAGATAAGGAAGCACTATGGAAGCAAATAAGTCAAGAAAAGATGAGTACCCCAGGGAAAGTCAAGGTGATTCAGCACTTTCACATGCCAACTGCACCTCTTTAATCTTTTCACCAAGTGTTTGAGGCTTTTCAAGGAGAGTTGGCCTAAGAGAAGCTTTAACAGCTATTCGTTATGTGTTTGTAACACTTCATAAACAAATAATGCATAATTTATCTTCTTGAATGACCACTGTGATGCTGAGATTTATCTATGAGCCTGAACTCAAACATTTATTGTAGAACATTCACAGGAGAATTGAAGCTTTGTGTCATCCTCTTGCAACATGTTGATTTTTAGAATAGTTTTGTAACAGCTGTGGTTTCATTAGTTTTGTGATGGGACCTTTGAGATGAAAATCACTAGTTTTAGTACATCCTCTATTTTGTCTGTCTCTAGAATACAAAGAGCCAATTGCTCTGTTAGTGACTCACTGATTTATTATTTTACCAGAAAACCTTCATTGGGTCTGCCCAGTGTGAATCCTCATTACTGATGTTTTGTGTAATTCTCATTAGATTGGTTAATTTTAACCTTGGTCTTGAAAGCTGAATAAACTCCATAGAACTTGTACTGTGCTATAATTGATTTCAGCAGAAACTGTACTACTGATAGCAAAGAAACAGGCATAAGGCTGAAATTTTCCATACAAGAAACCCCTTAACTTTGGTAAGCTGAAAGGAAAAACTAAGCCACCTGTGGCCATTTGTTGGCAAAAGCACACCAGCAATTTAACAGTATTGGGATAAAAGGACACCTGTTGCCACTTGCCCATAAGGGCGAGGCTCAGGTGAGATTAATCCCTATAGTCTAGCACTAGCACCAACCATGGCTTCAGAAACATCTCTTTTGCCTCAGAAGGTTGTTATTCTATGAAATAAGAGGCTTCATTTTTGACCTGGTCTGAAAAAAGTAGCAATTATTCTGTGTTTATTTAGGTGAAGAGGGGCAATTGTTTAGTTCCTCTTCCCCTTGCCTTGTCAGAAACGTGCACTTTTACAGAATGCTTACACAGGGAACCCTTGCAAGGCTTTTAGGAAAGTCTTTCTGATTCAGGAAAGACCCATCACACAATGTAGACTATTAACATTCCTTGTATCTGGTGTTTCTGCATGTTTTTGTTCCAGCTCCTGCCAATAAGCAAAAGGAAAAGCATGCTCAGGTAGAGGAAAACCATTTCTAGTTCCTAATGTCGGTACTCCAGAGGTAAATGAGAATACAACTTTCTTATTCCACTCTCCCAAAACAAATACCCACAAAAACACAAGACCACAACACCAAGGGGCAATCCTTTCAGTCCTCTCTTGTAGCTGAGGTGACAAGAGCAGGAATGGCCAGTGTGGAATCCTGCACATTTCCTTTGGGCTCTCAGCAGTGTTTTACAATACTGTTGCATCCTGTGTTTATGGCAGAGCATAGACTTTCTTGCTTATTTAATTTTCTCTTCCCATGCTGCAAGGCTTAGTTCATTAGCTTAAAAGACTGTCACGCTTGTGGAGAAGAGAATATGTTTGGCAGGGGTTTTGTGGATAGTAATTATCTAAAAATTCAATCAAGCCGTTTTCTTGATTGATTTCTGGGATGAGATATAGAGGCTTCAGTGGAATTAATTGCATCCCAGTATTTTTTTAATTTATGTTTTAAGCATCAGACTGCCCCACCACTCCCACTTCCTTCGGTACATTTATTTTTATCTCTTACAAACTAGCATACAAAGTATCTTCTAGGTATGTGCTCTGACTATATTGATTCTTTTTTTTCATTGAATATGTCTTTCAGTGATATTAATACTGTAATACCCATATAGCTGAAAAGCATTTTTACAGAATGACAATTTTGAGCCTAAAAAATGCCATTGTTAAAGCAGGTAGATTTGCTTGAAAACTGTAGGAGGTCCATAAATATCAAATTACACTGATTGTGAACGATGACCATTCCTTGAGGAATTTATTTTCCTGGCATCAACTCCATGTGGAAGGTTTAAGAAAATATTTTAAATAGCAGTGAAAACAAAAAATATGAGACCCAAATTACAAAAGCAGAAGAGGTTAGCCCAGCTGGTTGGAGCACAGTGCTGATGACACCAAGGTCATGGTTTTGATCCCCATATGGGCCATTCACTTCACTCCCTGATCCTTGTGGGTCCCTTCCAACTCAGAGTATTGTGATTTCTCTGTGATATTCTCTTACTAACCCTAAACTTGCTGTTATTAAAGACACTGCTCGCTGATGGACCTTGGTGACAAAACATTATGTGCTCCAGGAGTGATCCAGCAAAACCCTGTCCAAATCAGGATCTCTTAATATGTTTTCTGCTGTGCTGCATTAGCAAGTAATGAAGGGGATTTCTCAGAGATTGATTTATTATTAACCTGGTTGTCTATTTTTTTTCTGTTCTGTATCAGTTGCACAGACTGATCTGTAAGCAAAACAAGACTGAAAAGTCATACTGAGGAAAGCAACAAAGTAAACAGCAAAAATGCCAAGAAAGCCTTGAACTGCAAGTGTCAGCTTCTTACCTTCTGCTTTGTGCCGAGGACTGAGCAGTTTGAAATGTCTGATGTGCTGTGATCATGACACCCATTAACTGCCTCGGGAATCTGGAGTGAAGACAACGGGTTTGATAGAATTCAAGGTGACCACTTTGGGGCTGAAGAAGGGGGTGGCTTTAAGTGTATTTTACATCAGGAGTTGTCATTGCAAGTTGGTATTTCCCCTCCTTCTAATAACAGAGGAAAAAGGGATTCTTTTCTTCTGTGGTTTGCTTAGCTGAAATAATTTGCTTTTCTTCTCAAGAGCATCTGATAGAGGAGTCTGGGGGAAAGAAAGTGGTGCTTAAAAACAACCTCCTTTTGCTCAACAGCTCAACTTTAAACTTTTACAACTTCTGCTTTCCCATTGTTTTCATAAATCCTATGTCCCTTTGAAAGCAGACTGGTTTTTCAAGTTGTGGAGCACTGTGAGGGTGTATAATGAGAGAACTGAATGGTGTGAACCCACATTGAACCCTTTGGGACTTATGTAATGGCTGGAGCAACTCTACTGTCAGTAGCTCTTGTCAGTACACCGGGCACTGTATTGGCTGTTGCACCTCCAGTTATTAATTTGCAACCCCAAATGCATCTCCTTCCTTGTCCTTTGAAGGCAGAGTATTTTCAAAGAAATTAAGACCATGTTTATTAAATATTAACCCATTACTTGAGCTACAGCTGTTAAAAAACTATCTGGCCTACCCTTTATTTTCTGCTACCCTCTTTATTCTCATAAAAGTTTCTCTTTCCTCTGTCATTTCAAACATTATATAAAGTAGAACGATATTTACTTTAGTAGAAAATATTCCAATTATCTTATATAATTTAAGAGGCAAGCTATGTGAGAGCCCTTTGCGTCAAGCTCCTGTCTTGTTCCTACTTCACCAAGCGAAAAATTAATGCTTTTACCTTCCACACTCAAGACCTTTTTTCAATGTATGTGAACTCTGCTGGATTTTGGTATCTTCATCTTCTAATCTATCCTTATTTTGTAGAAGCTGAAAAATTGTCACAATCACAATTTCATAAAGCATGTGTTCAAGGCTCTGAAGGAAAACAAGAACAGCTTGCAGGGATTTTCATTCCAAGTTTGAATAAGGAAAAGTGGTGACTGGCATTTTCATTCATTTGCAGTTATAAAGGTCAGACCAAGATCAGCAAATCTGAGGCTTACGAGTAACTGAGGTGCCAATGGAGTGAGAGCAAAAGAGAAGCAGCAAGAAGGGTAAGAATTAAAGTGCATTAACACTTTACATCACAACAATTGCAAAACCAAACCCAGTGCCACTGCCTAAGAAACTCCCAGCGCTCCTAGGGTAATCTGTAGGTTAAGGATTGCTTCCTTTCACAAGGATTTACAGTTTGTAGACAAGAATTATGTTGTATATTTGTATAGCACCAACCACTGTCTCAGTGTATTCAAATCAATCCTCCTCTGTGCCCAGACTGACTCCATTAGCTCTGCCCTCCATCTCTGAGGAAGTGGAACTGTCTTTGTTCATGAGGAGGTCCAAAGCTGCCACTAAAGCCAACCGGAGCCTCTTTGCATGTCACATAAAGTATTTTTATTGACAGGTTTTTTTAAAAGCATTTGCTTTTTATTATTTTCACCAAAATAAAGCATATTGCATACAGTGTTTCCACACATTTAGGAGATAAGTAAGCATATCTTGACTTTTTTAATGCAACGATAGCATATGTAATATAAACTTCTTTCTTCATTGATGTTAACTTTAAATACAGCTTGTTTGCCCTTTTTGTTTAAAAACAAACTTTAATCTTGTTATCACACATTTCCCTTGTTAACCTACAGATGTTTAAACTAGGATTGGGAAATTGCAGTGATATGTATTGCTACAGTTAAAAAGTTGCTCTATTAGGATGAAACCTGTATATCAAGTTACCAACTGGTAAATTAAAAAAAACCCACCTTAAAAGAACAGTCAACTGAACTGATACATAAAACCTTAAATGAATAACAACTCTTTAACCTTCACCTCCAATTTATGTGTAAAATAGTAAGAAAACAATCCAAGTTTTGTATTTCCACAGATTGGTAGGCATGTTAATTATGGTATTTTCTGAATTTCATTTAGAATTTACAAGAACCTTGTTTGTAATTATAAATAAATAAAGGTATAAAGACAAAATCTCACACTGCTTTTCCTTTGAAGTTAACCCGCTACATTAAGTGCATAATTAAAAATCATAAATACATTCCCATTCAGCTTAATCAAATACCACAGGACTAACTTCATGTGCTCAGTTTCATGCTGCATAGTTGAGAAAAGAAAAAATTAGGTGGCACTTAGTGTCTGTAATGGCACTTGTTTCAGCAAAGGAGAAATCTGCATTTGTATTACTAGCCAGGGTGACTCCTGAAAACAGTATTTTAATATATGCTTGAAAAATACACAGAACCTAACTAAAGCAACAATTCCTTTGCTGTGTTCCAAGCTTCAGCTAACGGTGCAAGGATCATCACTGCTTGGTTTCATCTCCCCTTCCAGCAATAAGGTGATCACAGCCTTACTCAAGTAGCTGCACGTTCCCTTTTTCCCAAGCGGGTGAGTGTTGTAGAAAGCAGTCATGTCATTCTGCAGGAGAGGGAGAGATGCTGCCATTAGTGTTGCCCATGGAAAGCAGCCAAATGCAGGGAAACAAGAACACCACAAGTATGTTAGAAATGCAAATGTGTTTGTTGGAGTCTAAAGCTATAGGATGATTCTGCTCAGTTGTCAGAAACCTCCCATGTATACTTACCTCAGTGTGTGGGAAACACATTACTAAGATGTAGTGCATCTATTTCTTTACTGAGCTTTCCAGGACTGTACAGGCACCACCTTCTTAACATGTTTTTAAATGTCACAGCTGTCAGAGAACAACTGCTCTCCTCCAACATGCAGCTGGATGCTGGCTGTGGGACCTCACTGTGCTGCCTCAGTAAGTTGTGAGCCAGAGCCTTGGGTCTACATGGACATGGAACACTGAAGATTTATTCAAAGGGAAAACATCCAGGATCCAAACCACAGGTACCACAGGAACTAACTCATTAATCAGTTCACCAAAATAGGTGTCCTTCACTGAACACCTGCTTTGCACAGTTAATGACATAAAAACATCTGCTTATTCCCAAATTATATATTAGCTGCTATATAAAGGTTCAATACTAATCCAGGAAACTGGTTACTTTTATTAAATCAAGGGTAGAGACTGTGGTGAAAATATGAGATTTCTGTGCTTTTAGGGTGTGTTTGAAATTACTGGAGTAAAGACTTCTGACATTTATTAAATGTTAACAGGGAATTAACAAAGTTCAAAATACTTGCCAGTCAGTTTAATGGAAGACCACAGTTCAGAAAAGTTATGAGTTTTTAGCAGTGTTTGTTAAGAAACTTTGAGACAGAACACCCTAAGAACAATCCTACACAGGCCACAGTTAACTGCAGGCATACACCTGGGAATGTGGGAGAGAGAGGTTCCAGAAAATTTTCATGTAAGGAGCTGAAATTTCCAACAACAAACTGAAACATACTATTCACAACTACAAATTGGGATTTCTTCCTAAGAAACAAAAAGGCAACATTCTTAGTAGATCTGGGCTTGGAAAAAAATCCGTCACTTAATGAAGGCTAGAACAGCACCAGTAAAAATTGAGGGTTGCCTGGAATTTTTCTTTGTTTACAGCTACAGGGGATTTGCAGCTTGTCACAGAAGTCAGGAGCATACTGGAGATCCTGTGTGGAGCTGGCACTTCACAGTCCTATGTGTGGATGATGTGTGATTTTATGGCCACAGAGTCATTACCCTCCAAAATGGGCCAAAAGAATTGTGATTTCAAGAAAATTGTGTTCTTTTACAAACAAGGGTGCTGTGCAAAATGACATGTTGCTGAGACTGGATATGTGGCTTGCTTTCAAATCTTATTACAAAAAACTAGCGGCAAAAAAGTGAAAGTTGAAACATTTGAAAGGATTTGTAAGGAGCACATCCTTCCTCATCTTTTAAAGCAGCTAAATTCAGCACGAGGAAGTGCTGTTGCATGTCAATGTTATGAATCAATAAATTCTTCAGAGCCAGCACAGATATCTTTGGATATATTGTGCACAATAAAATGCCAGATGGAGCGAGGAAGATGCTCCTCAGTAGCACAGGGACTTGTCCCACTGCTTTATTCTTGTTTCTTCCTTCAACCAGTCCAATAAACTTGGCTTTATTACAGAATTTCACAGCTTTGAGACACCAAAACTTGCAGCAAGAATATTTAGAGGTCTCTAAAGCATAAACCCTAAAATTCTAGTGAAGTAAGTATTAAGAGCATTTATTCATTTATTTGAATGTTAACCCTTAGATATCAAAACCTTGCTAGGTCATGAATGCAACTCCAGTACAAAAATCAGTAACTAAGAACAGTTTTTATTTCAAGTTCTTATATTAGTATTGTCAATATGAGTTCTTTGGTTACCAAATTTTTCTTAGTACCTGTGTACATAAGATCCAAAGTTCACACTTCCATAATAAGCTTTATTTTTCCTTCTTCATTTGGTTATTTTTAGCTCTTCTCTGTTCTAGTGCCCCTCCTAATGAGTAACTCTGCCAGCTTTACCCAGACTCCCACTGCAGAGCTCTGGAACACTGAGTATTCTCCTTACCCTAGTAGTTTGAATTTGCAATTCAGCAATAAAGTACACCTCTTTCATCTCTGTTTATAGGCTCTTTGCAGACTTAGGCAGCACTTGGATATATAAATTTCTTATTTCTGTTCCATTCTGGACTCCTATCAATTACTTCTTACTCTGAACTGCACAGAATTAACATTTATAACTAAATTCAATAAGGATGGTAAATTCTGTAAGACAGCAATATTTTACTCACTTGATTTTCAGCTCCCTTTGGACTGCTGTGATCTTTCTGAAAGTCATGAAATGCTTCTTGCACCACTTTGTCCAAGTCCACTTTGTCCTGGAACTCTAGCTCAGGATTTCTCTCCAAAATAACAGATATAACCATCAGCAACTAGAAGGGTGAAAAAGACTGTAAGACTTTAAATTTGACTTTTTAAAAATTCAGGTTACATAATAGCACTGCTGGTAATTGCATATGCCTCTTTCAAGCAGGAAGCCATTTAACAATGGCACAGGTAATAGTGCACAGATAATAGAATTCTGACTTTGATAGAAGAACCACTGCAAAAGCAGGCTTTTATGAAAGGTTACAATTGCTGGTGACTACCTGGTTAAGGGCACTGTGTAAATGATTGACATTAACATCTAACTTGGCTGAGAGCCAAGGCAGTTATTTTCCATTTTGTTCAGCTCACTGTGTGGCTGCACAAATGCTGGTGCTCAACCAACAGAAAGGGTGAAAAGCAGTAAACACTGAACCTCAGCATTTGGTAATTTGAGGCATAATTACAGAGAGTGTAGTCATACTTGGACAAAGGTTATAAAAACCACAGTCAGTAGACACCAAGGATGTCCCAGTTCTTCAGAATTTACATTCCTTGTATCTGAAAGAGGTTTAAAACAGGAAGGTGACCATGAAAAGTGTCCTGTGGCAATACCTACAAGTCGGCAGTGGAGTCTGCACTGGCCATCTCGGCTTTGGGAATTTTGGTCTCTTTTAGCAAAAACTGGGGATGTTCCAGCGACCAGCCTGACCATTAGCTGTGAGCCACAATTGGGAGGACTTTGATTTTCCTGTGGAGCAACACTCATGAGCACAGGGGTCAGTTACATGCTCCTGATCTGCTCACACAGCACACAGTTTGTGCAGTGCTGGGGAAGGGGGTTAAACAGCCTCTTGCTTTGCTGTTGGGTACAGGAACGTGGGCAGGTGGAAGTTACTGGATTCAGTAATACAAAGCAACTTCCTAGACAGCCTCAGCAAAGAGGGAAAGAGGAATCCTTTGGAGGGCAAACTGATTACGTTAGAGCAGTTTTGGCTAGACCTAGGAAATTGTTAGGAAAAGACATAGCCTAGGAACTTGAGGGAAAGCCACTTTGAAATTACTCGTTTTACTGGTTTTTACCTCCTGTGACCTAATGGCAGTGGTACTGTCACTAATTTTGCTAAAGAGGAAGAACATCAAGAACTTGGCATATTCTGAACATGCCAGCAGGAACCTGTTTAATCATAAACAATCCATGGAGAAACCACTGAAGCAAGTGCTTATATTTAAAATGCTAATTCTTCAGATATTTGAGTCTGGGTTGTTTTTTCTTTCCTTTAGGCAGGAGCACTCATGCACATTATAAAATTTCATTAATTGTTGGCCACAGACCTCTACAATAATTTGCCTGTATTGTGGCTGGTCGATGTTTTGCAGCATATCTTCAACTAGAAGGGAAAAATTCATCTCATACATCGTCATATCCGACAAGGTTGGTTGCTGAAAGACAAATAATGCTGTTACTCAAAGACCAAATGCATGAAATCAAACCCACCCCCAGGAAGAGCCAATCTGCTTGCTGAATCCTACTCCATTAAGAAACATGACCACCGTAGGATCAAAAAGGGAGATTTCACAGTCCATGGTTTGGAAAGAATTTTCTAGAGTTACACTTCTATGAATGTGCTTTAATAGAAATATTTGGTTTCCATTCTATTGTGATTGTATTTTACTCCAAAAACAAAAAGAGAACTTGAAAACACTTTCTTGTTTTTCAATTATAACAGGAAAGCGATACCCAAAGTAAAACATTATGACATAAACCAAACATTACTGATAAAATAATTCACCATTTTCAGGCAGAACAGAAACAACTGAGCACTGCTGGCTTTACCTGTGGTAAGAATCTCCCTGCCACTATGAGCCCGTTGGGGGTTCTCTCCAGGATCTGCCACACCCGATCGTAGAAGCCGGCCGGGGTTCTGTTCAGACAGCCGTCGATCTGCCTCCTGTTGAGCCAGCTCCTGTGGGCACAGACAGGGCACAACCTCCCAGGGACAGCCCCTGCACATGCCAGCAAAGCCCTGGTGTGTGCTGGGAGCAGCAAGGGGGGCAGTGAGCTCAAATACACCTCAATGTGCAGGTGCAGTCCGTGCTGGGCTCTGGGGCAAGGTGCACTCTGAACAAACACAGCAAAGATGCTCAGCACGCAGGGATCACGGTGTCATTCTTAGGGGGTGTTTGTGCTTTATGGAAGTGGAGAAAAAGAATTAACTGTGAAATCTGTCCAGGGCAGTCCAGTAACAGCAGCAGATACACTGAATAAGTAAAATGAGTTTTATAACTGTTTGGATGATTAAAAGAACAATGCTACATTTGAAAGAGGTTACTGCCAAGCTTGTGACCTACATAAAGAGATTAAAAAGCCTATCTGTGGAGTCTGCTCTCTGTTGGTGAGATATATAACATATTTATCTACATGGGATCACATCCTGGAGCCCTGTGTAAGAGGCAGGAAAATTGCAAAAGTTCTACCCTCTCTGAAAACTTGGAGAGGTTAGTTATGGAGAGACTGTTCAGGGAGGCAAATAGACCATTAGCCCTTCCTGTATGACAAATTAACTGGCAGTGATATATGGGCTCACACTGGCAGAGATTTGCTTTCTAAAAATCACAAGAGTAGGAAAAACTGTCACAAAAAAAAAGAAAAAAAGGCAAAAAAAAGCAAGGAGACTGTTCTGTAGTTCCTGGCAGGAAGAGAACTTTTAAAAACAAGTCACTAATGGGCAAGGAAAAACAAGTTAAAATACTGTACTGGAAGAAATTAAAGCTAGGAAGTTTGGAAGGTTATGCTGGCAGCTTTTGTACTCAGCTCACCCCCCAAAAAAAGAATCCTCACCCTCAGAAAATCAGTCTGAGTGCTTTTTACTGACCTATCTATCCTGTGTTACAGCAATCAAAAGCAGAGCTGCTGTAGCTACTCAGGTAAGATCTCTAATGACAGATGGTGCTTGAAATGCTTACTGTGGTTGACCAGATTGTTTCCTAAACAGCGTAACAGTTAATGGTGAATGCTGCAAAGAGAAATGGGGGGTTTTTCTGCTACAGTGTGAGAGGAGTAATGTCAGCATCAACATGAGCAGACACAGCACCAAAACACCAAGCACTAAGAAACAACCAGGACACTGAAAAGCTCGTGGGAGAGCCAATACGTGGCCAGTTGGACTGAGGTGAGGCACTGGTTTAAGGAGCTTGTTTCTCAGGCATTACACTGGGGGGAAAACCCAGGTGTGTTTTGAATGAAGCAGGAACACAAGCAGTAGAGTGTGCTGTGTATTTCCTCTTTGTTGAGAGAAAAGGCAATCATCCATTCAGTCAAGGACTATAGAAATTATCAGCGGTATTATGTACCAAAGATTATGCTAACTTAACTAGGAGCAAAACCAAAAGGAAGACGTTTGACTTCACTCTTATCAATGCAGTTCAGTGCAAATATTGTCATTTTAACTTTTGTCTTGCATACTTGGTATCACAATGAATATGCTTTTAGTAGCTGATTACAGCTTGGAGAAAATATGGCAAGTTTCAGGCAGTACCACTCTCTCAAGAATTCTAGAGAACATCTGTTCTTAATTCATATAATAACCCAGAAGAAGGAGGGCACCGAACAGCAGACAAACTGTTCTTACAAGCTACTTAAGTGGAGGTTATTGGGTAATTTTTTGCTCTTTTCCCCACACCAAAGAATGTAATGCTTCATATTATAGTAGATAGATCTCTTTTCAGTGGCAGTAAAGAGAATTCCAAAAAGAAAAAAGCCGAAAAAGGAACATGCAATATAAAAGAAACAACTGTAGATCCCAGACATGTGTGAAAGAATGAAAAAAGTGCATTTCTGCTGCCTTTCCTTAAATAAATACATTACTGATTACAGATGCCTGGTGATTTCAGGCATGTACAAAGCAGTTCCAAAATTAAATTCACTTGTCCAATGTTTATGAATGAAAGCAGGTGCCACAACCCCCTCATCTCATTACCTGCCTGGCTGTTGTGGCTGAAGAATATCCAGCAGAAGCTGCTTCACTTCACTAGGGGACATCTGGTACAGGTCCTTGGCTGGCATATCCCCAGCACGGATTCTCAGCTCATACTTCATAGCATGAATAATCCACCTGAAGTAAAGGAAGGAATGTATCTATTAATTAAATACAAAGTTTCCAAATATGAAAAATTAATCTAATAAAATAGCTCATAAGAATCCCACATGATCCTGCTATTTGGCTGTCAGGACATGCACAAAGTATCAGACAAATACTCTATTACTCTTTCTGTTTGATTGGAACATGAGATGAACTAAAGGGATAATGCATGTGTTTTAAGAAATGTGTTGTGGAGTGTGCTTTCCATAATAAAAATTCATTTGACTACATCTCCTACATCCCATGTTCATTAAGACAAACATTTACCTGCCTTTTGATGTTAAAATTCTTACTCAAAATTACGCTCTGACAATATATGCATTTTGCTGAAGAGTTTTAAAAAGCCATTAAAATGACAAGATTTTACATTTAAAAAGACTTTAGGGCTTATTTAGTTTTAGCCTTTGAAACTCCTTTTTGCAGTCTAAAACACTTTCTTTTGCTACTCCCTTTTGAAAAAATTTGATTCCGTAAAAATATGTCAACAGCAAAGATTTTTAGCCTTAGGTATCAAAGAGGCAGTACTTGGCAAAGTATTGAAGGAAAATGCTGAGTTTTATTCGGCGCATTATGTAAAACCAGAGCTCTGGCCTCTAATGCAATATCAAAGCTGAAATAACATATAGATATACTGAAGCCAATAACTGAGCACAGAGCTCAGCCTCTTACCATGTACATTGCTTCAGTTCAAGCAGGTATTACTAACAAAAGCAAAATGAAACTTAACTAGTTTTTCTTCAAATAGCCCATTGTGTACCACTTGATCAAGTGTGGGTGACATCAAAGAGCCTTTCTGTGTTTATCCCAAAATGCAGAGTATTCCTAAGAGAGTTACACTGCCATCAGTATTAGCCACGTTCCACGGTCATTTAATTATTTAGCCAAGAGGGTGCAGAATGTTTTTGTTTATGCCAGTCAAGTCACAGTCTTTTCTAAAGAATTATTAGTAACTACAGAGAGTGTAGAGATCCAGCACTGCTTTAAAATCACTGTTTCCAGGACCATGCACTGGAGGTACAAGATACCAGAGAAGATCAGGCAACATGGACACACTACCTTATGCAGAACATACTACTTTCATTTATTTTTGCAGGGTAACAGGGTCCCTCTCTTGTTCCTAACAACCCAACTGGCTCAGGAGTCTGTCCTTCCTTCACTGATGCCTCAAATGTGCCTGTGTGCAAGTCCTTCACTGGGATTTTCTCTTTGCAGTGGCCTACAAACCACAGCAAAGTCAAGAGTGGACCTTCTGCTGAGCTCTTCGCTGGTGAGAGGTGGGTAGAAGTCAGTAGGTTGGGAGTTTTTACAGTAATAGGGCTGTCAGCAACTTGATCTATTTCAACACAAAACCCTGAAAACAAATCAATAACAAGACACTAAATCAAATCATTATCAAACTGGAACGGCATTTCTGTGCGAAGGTTAATTTTGCTCACTGGAGTGGGTGATAACACTGAAATAAAGGAAATTGAATCTCTAGCATTAACCTTGGAGGAAAGGAAAGAAAACTGCAAAAAAGATTAGCTCCTCAGAATAAGGAAGGGGAGGAAAGAGGAGTAACATGGATCTGGAGAGGGGACAGCAAAGCATTTCTGTGCTATAGGATAAATGTATTCCAGCTAAACCTAACACAGGCAATTTGAAACACTTTTGCTTTTATGACTACTGGAATGTACTGCTGAAGTGGAAATATGAATTTTGTGTGCCTGAAGAAAGGCTGCTGGTATCTACCTCCAGTGCTGAAGTGCTGTATTTTTCTCTATGGAAAAAAAATACAGATGCTGGAACATTTAAGTTCTGATTTTAAAGCATGCTCACTAATTCTGTGTATCTCAGTCAGCAGCACCTGGCCTCTTCAAAGAAGTGCCTATTCTAATGCATGTCTCTTCCTAACTGTGAAAAATAATCAACTTCTGCACATCACAAAGTAAATGCTCTTCCTGTCCACTCTGCCTTTTGAATGTCCCTTCCCTGCCAGTCCAACACATCCCAAGCCTCTGGCCACGTCCCTCTGACATGCCCGAGGTGTGCAGGCAGCAGCACTTTGGGGTGGTGTGACCCATGAAGCTTCTTCAGCTCCATGCCCACATCACCCACTGCACTCCAAGCCACAAGCCTCTATCCCCCTGCACTGCTAACAGAGCCCCTTGCCCAGGCTGGGCTTCCAGCTGGCCCTGCCTCCTTGGCCACTTGTGCAATGTAGCAGTCACTAAGTACACCTGCAGTATGTCTGTTCTACTGCCACAACAGTAATAAAGGACAACAAGAGACACTTTACTGACCCGATCCGTATCTTCAGCATGCCCCTGAACAGCTCAGGGGAATTGGAGATGATCCAGCCAATATGTATGACAAGTTCCTGCTGAACTACGGCTTCTCTTTCATCTTGTAAATGACATTTTTCGTAGATTATGTTCTTAATCACTGCTGGGGATAAGGGGTTAGAAATAACCTCTTCCTCCTGGCCAAAAGCTCCAAGTGTCACCTACAGTATATTGAAAACAATTCAGAAGACACAGACAGGAACAAAAGCACTGTTGAAGCAATTCAGAAATCCAACTTCATCAACTCTGCTTTGCTTGTTAGAATTTCACAGTACAGAAATAATTTTACATCAATGGCTGACGCTTGTTAATATTGTTAATTGGATGCTATTGAAGTAATAAACTTCACTAAAAACAACAGTAAATATGGAATATATTTTTCTAAATTAAAAATGCTTTGGTTATAATCATGACTGTATATTAAATTTAGACAATATTTCATCTCATACATTTCAGCTCTGAAGCTCACTTAAAATTCAGAATCAAATTTATAGTTTTGTTTTCTTATTTCTAATAGCATCCTAAAAGTTACAGCCCCTCATTTTAAGAAAACGTATTGCTGCTACTGGGTTGTTTAACCCCAAAAAAGGAATTTGGTTAAAATTCTGATTTGGCTTTAATCTACTGTCAGTAAAACAGCACCACTAGTTTTTCTCCTATAATAAAGATCATTGTTATAAAGTGATCAGTGAAGGAAAGTTAGGTTAAAAGTTGCAAATAGGCTCAAATCAAGCTGCATGCAGCTGTGTAGCTCCAGAAGCACAAACCCAGACCTCAGTGTGGGGTAGGACAAAGACAAATCTGTCAAAACAACATTGCATACGAGCAAGTATACACATATACATATTTAATACAAAAATACATAAATATTCAATTAGCATTATTTGGAAGCAGCTATTCATGAACTTAATTAAAATTATTGTGCTGGGGGAAAAAACCTTACATCCTCCTTAGGAAAGGAAGAAACACTGATGATTAAACTTTGTTGAGATGGAACACTAAAATTCTGAAAGACCTTTTGCTCAGCTGCCACCCACATGCTGTCTTATGCTCAAATAAAGAAAGAGTGGCTACATTTTCATTTAAGAAGTCTTTCAAAAGATGCCTTATTACTTCACTCCAAATACTTCTGTGAAATAAGAGGGCATATATATAAAATCATAGAAAGGTTTGGGTGGGAAGGGACCTTAAAGATCATCTGCCCCAAGCCCTGTCCAACCTGGCCTTGGGCACTCCCAGGGCTGGGGTAGCCACAGCTCCTCTGGGCAACCTGTGCCAGGGCTGCCCACCCTCCCAGGGAAGGATTTCTTCCTAATACCTGATCTGAGCCTGCCCTATCTCACTGTAAAGCCATTCCCCCTCGTCCTGTCTCCGCATACCCTTGTCAAAAGTCCCTCTCCAGCTCTACTGGAGACCCTCGAGGCATTGGAAGGGGTTCTGAGTTCTCCCCAGAGACCTTAAGCCTGAAGAGTTTGACATAAATCATGCCTTTCCTCCCCTTATCTAAATGCTGAACTGCCTTTTCAGTCTTATTCTGTCAGTAATTAAACATAAAATCATTAGCCAATTCTATATGCAATTATTAAATACATCTTTACTTTCTCTGGATTTTTTGTCTGTAGTGAAGATGTTTTTAAGCCATTGAGTAAAGAAGCATCAGAGGTCTGCAGAATTAAAAAGCTGCTTGTTTAGTTTAGTTTCTCTGTTATCATTCCTTAAGACATTTCTGAGGAGCAAACACTTACCTGCTTGCCCTGAACTAAAACATTAGTAATAGATGGTGCAAGGCTGTCCACTAGTTTACCTAAAAGACTTGCTGCGAAGCGCACAACAGACCTGAGGGCAGAAAACAGAGCAATCCCACTACATATCACAAGCTAGTTTAATGAATTCATGTAGCAGCTCAAGTCTGCCACAGCAGAGATCTCCAAACTAACTCACTGAATACAGAATTACTTATCAAGTGGAATTTGGATCAGATTTTATGGAATCTTCTAGGGGTTTTCATTTTTTAGTCTAGATATAGGTTAATGGATCAAAAATATATTTAGTTAGAACTCATTAAACTACCGACTCCACAAAAAGCTTCCTGTTCTTTTCTCAGCAGCATCTTGAAAATAGACAGGTAAGAGATGTCAGCTTTTCTTTTAGGACACTTCCATTATTTTGCAAGATAAATAGACTAAAAAATTACCAAGGCTAAGGAAGAGTCAGAAAGATTTGGCAAGAGAAAGTACAACACGTAACACCAAGGCTTTGATGTGTGTTCCATGCTGGGGTAATACTTTGCATGTGCAGCATGAAAACAAGAGCCCTGTAACCTGCCAGGCTGAAAACAAGCTGCAACTGCTAAGAAAAACATTTTTCCACTTATGCAGTTGATGGTTAAATATATGAATACTTTTAATACTCATTTCCTGACAAATTACAAACCCATCAGGCCTGTAATTGAGCTTTTCTAGCACAGGTTTTGAGGCTACTGAGAGTCATTTATTCACAGAGTTAAGGAACAAGGTGTAATATTCTGTAGTGTTAGTAAAAGCTCAAACAGTTGATGTTGATTCCTGTGAAAACTGCTACACACTTCTTACAACCAAGAGCAAAGCATTTCAAAAATACATTAGCTGACACCATCAAAATGCAAATAAGCAAAAAAAATAATGTCACAGAGCTGCACTTCAGATTTCTGGGCACTTTACCTGTTTCCCATGTACCAGTAAAGTAGTAATATGTGGGGTTATAGAAGAAGAAAATTTCTGTGCAAATGCAGCACTGTAGCGCAACACCAACCTATATGTATGTCACATGGCAATCAGGGAAGAGAAATGAAAAATAGTTTACATATTTTGTTTCTAAAAATACTTTTGATTTTTATCATTTACAAAAAAAAATACCGCCAAGGTATCTTGGTTCTACCTCATTACTGGCAAAGGCCCATTTAACTGTATGAAGAGACAAAAATGGAAAACAGTTTTTATATTTACAGATTGATCTGTTAGGAATAGTTACAGAGTGAGAGAACAGAGCTCAGGACAGGCTCAACTCATTTCTTTGATAAAAAGAAATTAAATTTCTACTGAGCTTCAGGGCAAAGAAATTAATAAACAACATGTAAACATCAACCTATTTGCCAAAACCTTTTAAAGTTATTGTGACAGAGTCAGGCTCAAAGCAAATTACTTCAGGGCAATAAATCTGGGTTAGTGTATCAGCTTAACTGATTTATATCTGATCTGCAGCCTTGCCACAGAAAGCTATTGATAATATTTTATCATGCCCTGTAAGAAATCAGAATATTAGTATTCTTTTCTCATTATTTCAATTTAATGAGAACTGTACATTGGCAATAGCACTCAGTGCAAAGCCAGCCTATGGCTTTTCTATTTTAAAAGACAACAGCAGGAAGATATTTCTTGATTTTTTAAAGCACATTAAACCAGATCTTCAGCTGCCATGTACCAATACAATTTTGTCAGTAAAGGTGTCATTTTTACCTCTCTAAGTGTTTAAGAATCCAGCCTTACTCTCTATGAAACACATCAGGAAAGAAAACTGGTGTAAAACAGAAGGAACACGACATATGTATACAAACCAGAGCTTTCTGCTGCCAGCTCGTCTATAGATTCTTTCAATATGCTCAGCAACAGTACCTAAAGTCATTTAACAAAAAGAAAACAAAACACAAGCAAAAAAGATGCACAGGTTTTCTTTTAATAGTAGTAAGATAAATTTGATGAGATCAGTTAATTCTGAAACTGCTTTAGCAAAGCACTTTTTGTTTATGCTTAACATCTCAAATTTGGATGCAGTCAAGTCCCCTGTCTCCCAGTGCATGTTGTTATGCAAGAAGCCAAACCAGATTTGAGCTGAAATTGCTGCTCATGCTACAGAGACACCTATGATATCACCTATTCTTGCATTGGATTGGGGAAAATTGATCTCCATACAGATTTGGGCTAGAAAGGCACATCCTGTCACAAGGTGCATCCTCAAACTGCAGTGCCCAAGGTTATTCAGCTTCTGGGTTTAGATTCAGATTTATTGATTGTGTGATTATTTAATGTCAGTCTCAGTAGTCTCCTGTCGTGGGATGAGGGAACTTTTAGTCAGTGACTCAGCCTGTTTCATACAAAGTGCATATTAAAAAGGTTATCATCACCCACTATTTCATGTGGGATGGCACAGAAAGGTCAGCACAAGTTAGTCCAAGTTAGCTCTGAACAGTCAGAGGCACAACAGCACTTTTTTTGGACCTAGATGATCTCAGAGTTTTGAAGTTTGTCATTGTGATGAACTTCAGTTGTCATAAGGGGTAATGCTGGTTGCTTACAGAGGTTAGGAAATGTGCCTTGAGTTCAGGAGAGCAAAAAACACAACCTACAAAGGACTAAAAGAAAGCTCCTGGGGCTCTCCAAACCTGACAGCAGTACAGGGAACTGGTGGAAAAGCTACACAAGCCTAATGTGCACATTCCAGCCACGACCTGCAACAATGTACTGCGTGTCAGCCAGTGAGTTTTATTCCAGTTGACACTGTTTGCCAGGACTGAGTGCAGCTTGGGGCACCCCAATATAAGAAAGATAAAGATATTAAAAAGCGTCCAAAGGAGGGCAGTGAAGATGAATAACTGAGAGTATTATTTGATCTGAACATTTCTTCTTCTGAGGAGTATTCTTATATATAAAGGCAGATCATAAGCAGTCTTTGAAAAACAACCAAACACCAAAACTTGCAGCACAAAGGCCACAAGCCCCAATAGCCTTTTGAGAATTCTTTTACAGGAATATAAATCCTGTGCTCTAATACAAAGCTGTGATACATAATTGGAGTAGGTTTCACAGATACACTGAAGTCAGACTGCGTCAAAGTAGAATAAAAATTCAGTGTAAAGCTTTATCTATTTCAGACTGTTACAGACATACAGACTTACTCTTAAGTTTCAGTTTTCTATAGAAGGTCAAATCCTCTGTTTTTTAATCTATGTATTGAAAATTACAACTGGGTACAGCACTGGCCTACAAATAATCTAAGGGAGTTCATATAGCCAGCAGCTCATTCCCTACCACACTATGAATTTGCATGTCCCATTTAATGCAGAAATTGCTTTAAATGGCACAGAAAACAGCTACACAACTGCTGGAAAGCACAGCTATTATTCATGCTCATTGCAACTAAACATACAGCTGCTTCCTCAAATATTCTGAATAGCCAAATGAAAGAAGCTCTTACCTTCCTTGGTGATAAAATTCGGTCCTTCCCTTTTAAGCAATATACTCGAGAGCAACGCTTGACTTGCTAAGCAATTGCAGTCCTTAAAAAAAAAAAAATACCAACAACAAACCCACAAATAGCCTTCAGATTTTCAGTGAAGCAAAACCAGAAGAGCTATTAAAAATTTCAAGTGCAACCAAAGTGCCTTTTTTTTTTTTAATTTAGGGAAAAGTCTACAAATGTTCATTTTAAAGGGATTTCACACTCTTTCAGACCCCATGTATGCTGTATCCATGTCACTGCTGCTTGCAGAGGCTTCTCTGTGGTTCTTATTAAGTTGTGATAATTTGACCTTGGAAATGTTTCCTGATTTTTCATTCTGAGGTCCTTTCATTTACAGCAGAAATACTTGTAATGACACAGGGAACCAAGCAGAACACTGTGTGGTTTTGGATCAAACCCCATATCTAGAACAGATACTGGCAGTTTTCCTCTTGGGACAGGAAAAATGCCAGACTGGAGCTTTCCCTTGATGTCATTAAGAGGTTCCCAGTCTATGTGAGTGAATCCCCACTGCTGAAGTCTTTTGATTTTCAGTTTGTGAATCAAATACCTGTTCATAAGACATGTGACAGAAGGATTCCCTTGTGGATGGCCATTTAGCCCCAGTATGACTGGGGCAGCTGGCAGAACTGACAGGCACCAGCTACAGCAGGAAGGGCCAGAGTTCTGTGGTGTTAACATAAAGGACTGGAAAGGGGAAGATTCCCTCAGCAGATTGTTGTTAAAAAGAATACTGGCACAGAATTTCTTATTTCCAAGAACAAAGTTACACTGTATCTTTATCAAGTTTTCTTACATTTAGTTTCTGCAGGATCTCATATGTTGTCTTGTTTTTCCAGTCATTAATATTTACATCTGGTTGCTGCTCAAGTTCAGAAGCATTTGGAGTACTAGACTGTCTCTTGACTTTTGAATGCTTTGGGAGATCCAACTCCTCCAAACTCTTAAATACAGGAGCCCTGAAAAGTAAGTATTTCATTTCTTCATAGTTCAGAAAAGATTTTAATTATCAAATACAAAGTTGTTACTATTTGCACATAGTCTTACTCTTCTGTTTCAGTGATTCTTAGGAAGTCAAGTTGTTCAACAACTGCTCCAGATATCAATGTCTGAAATGAAAAATTGAAAAAAGAATTTAAAAATATGTACACAACTATGTAACTGTCTTTTGATCTCAGTATATTGCTGGTGGTTTCCCCTGAGAAAGTAGTTTCTTTATCTACAGTTCCAAATATTTTTACACTTGCAGAGTGTTTTTCCTTCTCTCATAAGGAAAAAAGACAGCTTAAGACAGCAGAAGTCTCCTGGGGCTGCTGTCTTTGCTGGTGTTTTGTTTTTCCTTTGCCTGCAATTTATGGCTTCATCAAGCAATGTCCACCCCCAAACCCCAACCTGGTGGGAACACCTGAGATTGAGGATTTGCATTCCTCAGAGTCCTGCACAATCCCCTTGCTCTGGACCTTATTGCTCATTATTTCAGGGACTGCTGAAGGATGGGTGGTTTTCCTGTCAGTCTCAGGGATGTTTCAAGCAAACCTTACACACTAACATTCCTACTCTAGTCATTCCTTAAAAGCATCCCTGCCCTAGGTTTGCACATCAAATGCAGCTTACAAATACATCCATCTCCGAAGATTACATATCTGAAACCAAATGTTGCATTTATCTGATGTGGTCATTACAATTCACTCACTCTGAATTTATACAAATTCCCTATTTATCTGCTGCCAGAGGGAACGTATTGTACTACAGCATTTTTAACACTGCTTTTGATGGTTCTCATTAGCTAAATAAAACTGAGTGTCTGCTGTGAACTTTTATATTCCGTTTTCATTGTACATGGGTTGCAGTAAAATATTGATCTCCTATGCTGTGAGATGACTGAATACAAAAAAACCTGCTTTGCCTTTATTACCAGTGTCGTTCATTCTTTGCCTTGCACATCTGCTTGAACACATGATGACAATGAAGATAAAAATCAGAAAGGAGCTGCAAATCCTTTGAGCATACATATTTTTAAATGAAATCAGATTTGGTGTATTTTACAGGAAAAATAGAACATTCACCCAGTTAGAGACACACATTGTCTCTGGGTACATTTAACCTGTGCATCTCAATGAAGCAGCTGAATACAGTCCACAAAGATCAATATATATTTTGTTGGAATAGATGAATTATTCAAGAATGCACCACGAATTAGATATGTCCCTTGTTCTTTTCCCAAATCCTTTCCTATAATGAAACAAGACTGTTAACAATATGTGGCAGCTGTGCAGTAAGAGATTCTAGTTGCTCTCCTGGAGCAAGCTCACTGTGTCCCAGCAGCAAAGGCACCACCACCACCTCCACTGGCCTCAAAGTCAAACAAACATGGCTTTGTATACAGTTTCCCTCTTTTTGTTTCCCTCTTTTTACTGGCTAACAATAAAGCAAAGACTACCAACACCTTAAACACTTTCTATTAAAAAGAACGATTTTTCCAGAAGGTCACTGAGTTCAGAAGGTCAAGTTTACTCCCTGACAGCTGTTCAGGGTAGTGCTTCAAATAAGGACACATGTAGATGGACAAGTTTCTTGGCTCATAATACACCAGTTGAATCAATGCAATGCAAGAAAGTCATTGCAGTTAAATTTTAAAACACAATAAACAAACCAAAACACCACAACAAACCCTGTAGCCAAATAGAAAGTTTTCCTTGGACAGTAATGGCATTTGCTATAGAAAGAGTCAATGGTAGCAGAAGAGACTACCTGACCCATATGGGACCAGGAGAAATATTTAAAGATCCCAAGGATCTCTTGAACCATCACAGCTAGGAGCATTTCCTTTAAAAATGATCCAGCTCTTCTACAAATTAATGATTTTCTAGGGAACAAGGAGTCATAACTGTGTCTTCGGTCTTCTCTCTTAAAAAAAAGGGTTCTTCAAAAGGTGTAAACTAAAATGGACCAGCACATACAAATACGTAAAATCAGCACCTGTCTCAGTAATTTTCACATTTTAATGAAGGAATGTTCCTGCTTTAAGATGAATTCAAACAGCAAAGATGTTCAAAGTAGATCTTAGTTCTTGTAAGAATTTTAATATGTGTGAAGCACCTTTCCCCCGCCCACCTCCTCATTGATTACCTAATCAAAAGAAATCCCCTGGTGGCTTTATCCTTTGGTAGTAACTTCACAAGATTGCCTAACATAAAAAACCCTTCTCCCTTCTGAAAATCCTCTATGAAAATTTTGCCTATCAGAAGGAATTAAAATAAACCCATGTTTCTTTTGAGACAAACCAAACTGTACCAAATATCTTGAGCCTTGACTCCTTAATTTCATGATACTAAATAAAATCCTTGGAATTACACAAACCCCAAAAGTAGTAAGAATATATGTAGCCCTACTGGGAGGGAAGAACACAACATTCAGAACAAACACCATACCTGTACTCTGTCAACGTGAACTTTGACTCCTCCAACAACTCCCTTTCTAAAGGCTGCCAACATATCTAATATTGGACTGAATCTGCTCCCTCTGAAATTGGAAGGAGAACTCCATTAATCCTGCAGTTAGGCAGATACCACCCTGCAAATCATGATTTTATCTCTCTCTACCTTATATTGTCCTCCCGGATGAGCACCACAAACAGGGGCCGACCGTGCATCTTCCAGTACTGCTTAATGAACTGCAGGGCATTCTAGGCAAGAGGTAAAATGTTGGTTACAAACAAATCCCCAAACAACAAGACACAAGCACAATGCACCACGACCCGCGGGACAAGACACTGGAGGAGCTATCTTAAAGCAGCAGCACTGAAACACCCAACGGGCTAAAAGCACCATGTCTAATCAATCCCTAACAGATTTCTTAACAGATAAAAGATGCTTTTCAAGCGCTGCTGTTTCATAAGAGTTCTGACAATACTCCTAAGCCTGCACAACCATCATGGAGTAAGCCATGAGACAGTGCAGTCACTGAGCTGCAGTGACCCAGGAGTGTACATGGGGATGCAGGGTTTGAACCCCAGCCACCTGCATGGAATACCCAGTTCCCCCCTCTGTGCAGTGGAAGAAGCTGCTTGAGCCCAGGGCACGTGGCAGGTGAGCTCTGCACTGCTGCCCACCTTACAGGCAGGCAACTTCTAGTATTTGTGCAAAATCAAGTAGTATTTCTTCCAGGAAAAGCTTTCTTATTTCCCTTAACACCAGTCTGGCCCCTCGTAGCAGCCAAGAACAGTCGTTTTCCCAAAGAAGCAAATGCTGATTTGCTTGCTGCCCTCCAGCATTGCCAATCATCTCTGGGGCAGTGTTTTGGTCTGATAGAGATGCTCTCTGGGACTCACACTGGGCTGTCAGGATATTCATCTTAATACACTCTCCAAGTGCAAGTTTATTTTTGCATTACAAGAATACACACTAGAGAGTGTTCCCCCTTCAGTCTTCTCTTTTATCAGACTTCAGTTTATTCTTCTACAGCCTCTGTTTTTGCCAGTTTCTCACAGGAGAAGTTACAAATACCTTAATGTCATCAATCAGCATCATAACATCCTGAGACATGTAGAAATCACTGAGATCAAAAATGATGGAGTAGCAAACCACAGTCTTCCCCAGGATTCGATAGATCTGTTGGGAGAGAAAACTGCCATGCATCTTTTCTCCAATACTTGAAGCACTGAAGTAGCTGAAAATGAAAATTCATTTTGAAACTATCAAAGTAATAATCACTGTAGAACAGCTGTACTAAAAAAAAAATAAGATAAACCCTATATATATAATTTTAGGCAGTCTGGGTTTTATCAGGTGTGCAGGTCTACATTTGATTTCAGTTAAAGCTGTTCCCTTCATCCCCAGTCAGCCAAGTATTACGTAGCACATTCACAGTAGCCAAATATAGGGACTTAAAAGTAAGGTAGAAGCATAAAATAAAATTCCATTTCAAGTCTGTCTAAAATAATTCAGAGACTAACTCAATGTTTATCTAAAATATATATCAATAACAGGAATATAAACATTTCCTGCAACAACCTTTGACGTTCCAAGGCATCCTATAGGTCTGTCTGGTCTTCCAGATAATCCCAATTTTTCATTGACTCCCAAATGGAAGTAAGCCTGTGAGAGAGAATCATGAAAACTGATGAAAATCTTCATACCAGCCTTTCTTATGCTCCTGCCACATCTCACAAAGACAACTGTCCATTCTGCTTTGATTAGAAAATGATTCATATAATGTGGTTGTTATTTCTATTCAGTTGTGGGTTTTTTTAACTTGTTTCCTATATTAGGTCTTCCTTTTACCTTCTTGCTCCTATTACTTTTCTAATCTATATAATTAAAATACATTTTAATTTTTCAAATTGCTTATTGATATAATTTTTTAAAGGATCATTTGCATTAATTGTCTGGCCAATTTTGCCTTCTGTAATGCTTTTCGAGTGTGGATACAAAGGTAAAAGAGTAATATAGGAACTCTTTAAAGATATTTATTCTAATTTTAGTAAAAGCCTGCAAAATTAATGCATCAACAACACAAGCAAGAGGGAATTATCTCATTATTCACAGCTTGATTGTTATTTATATCTGCCTAGTATTACTTCAACTGATACAATTTTGTAAGACTTGAATATGAAAAAATAATCTTCATTTATTACAGTATATGAGAATAAAACCATAAGAAAACAGCTAAGCTGTGAGCAAACAGTATAAAGATATCAGTTAAACCTGACTGAAAGGTGTAATTTTTCCTTCTTTGGGCTGTTAGAGGAGAGGAATCCACCATTACTAGAGAATACTCGGAATTCTGAACATTTTCCTAAGTTTCAATCTTTCTTTATGTTATAGGAAGATAATTCAGAAGCAAATGAAAGCCAACACTTGAACAAACATTACACTCAATAGCTTTTTATTGCTGTCAGCTTGGGGCCTTCCTGATCTTGCCTATGTTTCTGTATTAATACCAAGAACTATTTAAAAGAGAAAATAGAATTACCTCCATGACTTGTTCACCCCGACTAAGTAACCATATTCAAGTGGGAAAGAAATGGAGCCATCAGAACACTAACAGCTTTAAACAACCCATCTCTGCAGAAACCCCCAAACACTGCTGAACCTCTGCAGGAAATAATGGACACTAAAAGAAAAGCAGCAGACATGACAATTTAACACTAAAAGGACCTTCATTTTGCTCGAATGAAACCCAGAAAATGCTTTCCTAACAAAGCCAGAACTCCACTGGCAGGGTAAGATTGTCTCTTCCCTCGAAGGCTCTCTCCAGCCTCGCACTGACACCCAGGCTCCCAAAGCAGTTTGGTCTTAGCAGTAATTGTCCATCCTGACCTGTTAAAATCCCAGTGCCTGTTCAAATTCAGCACCAGAGCACTCAACAGGGCATGTTTCATGCAAGCCCAGCTGCTTCAAGCAGGTGGGGTTTTCTTATTCAAATGCCCTTCAATTCTGAATTATTAAAACTGCTAATAGCAAGAAATAGCTGTGAAAGCAGACTGGATTGTTGGGTTGATTTATGAGCATGAACCAACCTACAGCGGTCCTGCACACCATCTGTTTCTGTGTTCCCTTTTCCCCTATCTGTGCCTCCAGAACATTCTGCTCCTCTCCTGTGCTACACTGCCACTGCAGATGCATTCCATGTATCTTATCCCATTTTCTTGTTTTCCTCTCCTTTCTCTTTTCATTTCACCACTGTTCAAAAAAGGTAGATAACAAGCTTGGGGAGATACAAGTCTAACAGCTTGATATAAATTCTTATTTTTACAAAGGAAATGTACAGTCAGATAAATAATCTTAAATACAAAATTCCTTACTTTGACAAGTTCTTTTTGAGCCCATATCTGAATTGGTTCCACCTGCTGGGGGGTCTGAGTTTGGATTCCATATGTGTTCAGAAAAACTTGTAGGCTACAAATGAAATAAGGACAAATTTAAGCACAGAATAGTCTTAGTTTTAACAATTATCTTCGCAGGAGATACACAATAGCAGTATTTTATTCTACACCATTTAAGATATCTATTGTTCAACCCTTCCTTACCATATACATTCTTAGTAAAAGTCAATACATACCGCTGACTTTCTGCTATGAGAGCCACATGTACCACCAAATCATTTTCTAAAGGACCCTAGAAAATAATGGAAAAAATATTATTAGCATTGCTAACTAAAGATTTTGTTCAGTACAGCATGGACAGGGACAATGGCTGTTTAAACAATTCACAGCTATGACAGACATCACTTTTGTATTACTTTTTCTCACAGCATGAATAAATTGAAAGAGCAACACAGCACTAAAACTTGTAAATCTCAATCTATAGGAAGACAGTCCTATCAATATTCTGCAAGATGCATTTTGGAGCATCATTAATAAACAGATTTCTGGTAAGCATTCCACTGTTTGGACTAGTTTGTTTTTTTTTTTAATTAAAAAGAACTACATAGGGAAAACATTTCATACAAAAATTTAGAACTTATCCAATCCAGGTATCCCCTATAAGCCTGATACAACCTAATGTTTCAATACACATTGTTGTAATGAGTGAAATAATTCAGCTTTTTGGGTAAGTAATAAAACTCAGAAATAATGACCTGGCGATTTCAAGCCTTTATTCTGAAAAATTGTGCTCAGACAGGTAGTGTTTACAGTTACATCAAAGATGTATCTTACAGGAGATAACTGTATTTCCTTGCACTGTTTATTGCACAGGTACTTTATGTCTGAAACAAATAGTAGTATTTTACATCAGGAAACTATGCAACTAGGAGTGAATTCAGCATGCTGGGTGGAAACACTGACTCAACTCCCTGGGTCTGGGCATGGCAATTCACCTTTCTTGTTCCTGGCAGCAGCACTATGAGCTAAAAAATGACATGTCCAAGTTAGTCCTTGTTCTTTTCTCCTCTGGTATTCAAGGACTAAAATCCACAGAACTCACAGCAGCTCACACTGTCATTGCTCAAATGCTTTCTGTCTACTTGTGCCTAGAAATTACCAGAACACAAATAACAGAAGTTCAACACATCCTGTATCAATTGTATAAAAAGACAGCGTTTGCTGTGACAATAGAGGACAGATACACTGCTTTGGAGCAAAAAGTTCAGTGCTTGCTTGCTCAGGCATCTGTGAGCCTTCACACCGAGTTACATCTTGGGAATTTGCAGAAGTTCTTGGGAACATTTTCCCAAAGTTTGTCAGCACTGCACTTCCCCTACAAATGGGGGACTTTTAGCCACATGCAGTAAGTTTGTGATGGAAGTATGTGCACAAAGAGACCAGATGGAGAAGGCAGAAGTTTAGGTAGCATTAGAAGATCTTCCTGCTCAGAATAAGGTCATCGTGCCATCAGCTGCCTTTGTACAAACAGTGGGAAAACTCAAACCAATTCTTTCCCATAATCATTGTTTATAAAACAAAAAGCAAAGGCCCCCCCACCTGAAACTGAGTGAGCCCTGCAAGTACAGACTCCATTAGTCTGTGATGAACAAACTGTCAGTGCTGAACTCAGTGGGACTGCATAACCACAGACTGTAAGCTGGCCACAAATCCGTGTATTCCATGTCACCAGCGAGGGACAGCCCTTTCCAACGCCAGCACTAACTCCTCTCACACACAGCCCAACCCAGGGACATGAGTCATGCAGAGCAGTGCCTAAGTGGTGGTTCTAACATGGGCCAAAACTGCACAAACACAGCACGACTGGCAAAACACAAATCCTGTGTGACAAATGGCTAGACCTTCAGAAACATTGGGGGAAAATGGAACTTTGATTGCTGTACAGCTACAGGACTGCTGCAACAGTCTCTAGCAGCAACTGCTGCTAGAGAATGACAAGTAGTGGCCTAGAGAAACACAGATCAACATAGTTGATGCAACACTCAAACCATGCCATTCTTTTCAACAATGATTTTATTTTAAAAAAGATATGTGAGGAGGCATTAAACTCCTAAATATTTCACTAAGTAAATCTTGTTGTTTTTAAAAGTTCCATTTTAATGTGTTTGCTTTCACATTTGTCTAATAAGGCCAACTCAGGTATTGTTCACACAACATCAATCACCAGGGCACCACAAGAGACCCCCCTGCCCAGCTCACCCTTCTGCCTTCCACTGCCACATTGCATAGAGAGCAGAAGGGGCTATTCAATGATATTCTGCATGCTGTGTGCATGATAAATATACCTCTGAAGACCAGATAAAGTACTGATTAGTTATTCTTCCACTCCAAAAAGGAGAATAAAAATATTTTTTAACAAGGTTATAAACCGTCAGAGGTAGGACAAAGGGAAAACTCCTTGACTCCATGGCTGGCACAAGCCGAGAAAGCAGCTCAGTCTCAGTCTCAGTCTCCGCTGCACTCTCGCTGGACAGATGTTATCACTATATGGCTCTCTGCTCACAGTGCCAGGGAATCTCAGAACTCTGAAAACAATCCATTCATTCTGAGCGGGTGAAGAAGAGGGAACAATACCCAAGAACACCGAGGGAAACGGTGCCCAGTGGGCTTTCCAAGCCTGTGGAGCAGGACGAGGCAGGCAGAAATGCACACAAGAGAAGCCATTGTACCTGACCCAAGTGACCCACTTTGCTGGCCCTGAACTGCAAGCCCCTTGTCACAGAGCACATGTGCCCTGGCAGCAGCTGGGCCTGCTGGCCACTGTGTGGCCATTGTACTGACCCCCACAGCCTGCACACTCGTGTGCCTCAAACTCCAGAGCAGCACTGGACAAATTTAGAGCTGCCTTAGCTGTGATAGACAATTGTATTAACAGGAATGAAAGCATGGACAGGCTTATAATTAACATGACAAAACAAATCATCCAACATGGTACATCTCTCTAAACCGTGCAAATTAGACATGTTCCAACCCGGAGAATAACTCAGGGAGCTGGAAAATCTTAAAATGTCTCAGTCTACCTCCAATTAATAATTTTAGTTCCTTCTTTAGACATTATCTATTTCCCTGAAAATGAAAAAAAACCCAAGCTGTCTATTATTTTGGCTATTTTCTTTCCAATTCTCTTCATCATTAGGCATTAACCTTAATTCCCAGTAACTGAAATGAAGTCCTCACAAATGACTGCCAAGCCTATACAGCAAAACACTGAAAGAATACAATTAATTAATTGTAACCCTAAACACATATTTCAACATAACTCAGCAGATAATTAGTCTTACTGTGGCAAGTTAGTAAGATCAGGATTTTTTGTTAAATATGAAATGAAACATAAGACAGCAATAAATCAGCTTCCACATGTGCCAGTAAAACACAAAACAAACACAGAAAATCCCCACACTCCCTGATTTCCCAAATGTTGTTGTTACCATCCAGGCCCCCTTCTACACTGCACTGCCCAAAACAGAATGCCCCAACCAAAACTGTGGTATAACCTCCCCTGAATACAGAGACAGTCAAAAGGAATAACAAAATAAGCTATTCTGAAGAATCCAGTTCTAAAACGTCATCCTGACTGAACTGAAACTCCCTGCACTATCTTTTTTCACTAAAGAAAGTGGTGTCTGGAGGATTCCATTTCCTTTTAGCTCAGGAGTGGGATCTGACCTGACAGAGGAGAACCCATCCCTGCTCTGGGGCTTCGCTGTGCTTTGGAACAGACTCAAAGCAGCAAGGAGAGCCCTGCTCCAGCAGCACACTGGCATTGCCCCAAGAGGGAACATATGGGCACAGCTTCCTCCAAGTGACCCTCCAAGTGACAAGAATCTTTCTGGGCATTAAATAAGGAAAGAAAACATTTTCTTTGAACTATAAACAGACCAAATTAGGATTTTACTATTAGCAGCCATTAAGTTTTCACTATACTGCTCATTTCCTTCCAGTTTTCTCCAAGCAATAAGATTGTCCTCTGATCAGATTTTCTGGGCTCAGCAACACATTCACAGCTGTAATTGTATAGAGTTATACAGAGTTTACATAGCACTTTTGTCTTTGCAGGTCTGTATTACCTTGCTTTCCTTTAACTAATTCTAGAATATTCTTCAATGGGGCTTCGAAACTTTCAGACTAAGGTTGGAATATTTTAAATAGTTTCCCTTGCTTGCTTAAATCTACACTTTTATGGGAGTATCAGACATTTTTGTAGTGGCGACAAAACCACAAATAAACTAAATTAATCACATTTTTCAATGGCAAATGCTCATAAAGTTTATAGGCAATGCAATCAAAGTATGAAAATATGACTACATGGAAAACACATTTCTCTAAGAAATATTTCCTCAGTACAGAGCTTCAAATTAAAATTAAAAAAACCTTTTTGGTACATCACCTTCCAAAACACTGTATCTCAACAGAATTTATACACACAGGCATCTGAAATGTTTACATCTTCTTGTTTATTGTTTACACAAATGAAATTTAATAGAAGTGCAAATACTTTTCTGTCCAATTTAATTGAATAATTCTTTAGCTACATGGAAAAGAGAAGCCATCATGAAAGAGAAGAAACTCCTTTGGATTTCTGAAGACATAATTAAGATGTCCTGTGCTCTCATATTTTATGGTATTTTCAGTCATTTTCCTTGCACTTTCAGGCAAATACTAGATACTGATTTTGCATAAATTTGCTCAATTAGATAAAAGGGCATAATCAAATATTCAGACAAACTGAGCAAATCTAAAATGTGGATGAAAAAGTCCAACTCAAGATTCTCAGCTGGAGCTCAAAGTTTGCTGCCTTTAACCTTTGCTCATATAAAGCACATCTCACTCACAACGGCACTGTGCTCATCTGCCCTCCATTCTGTAGCCCTCTCCTAATGATGACCCATTTGACTGACATCTGTAGCAACAAACATCTCGCCCTGATACAAATGTAATACCAAACCCCACAAAATACTGCAGCACCTGTTTGAGCACAAACAATCCCAAAGACATTCCACCACCACTTGTCTGGCACTGCAGGGACATGACCCACTCTGGTCACCATTTCTACAGTGCTGCTCAGAGGCTGCACTAGCAAAGGCCTGAGCCCACAGGCTGGTTTCCCACTCATTCAGAAGGGCATCCCTTCCTTCTAACCCCCACTGGGAAGCACATGCACAATCTGGGATGGTTTTATCATCTACATATCAAAGAAACACAGGCACATTCATCTATTGCTCGGAAGAAAAGAGATATAAGCATGCTTAGACAAGCCCAGAATTTCCTTCCTTCTTCATACATTGCTTGTAGATGAAGCAAAATATCAAAATGGAGCTGGTTATTTTCAAGGCATTCAACATTGTTGACTTTTAAAGTCCCTATTATATTGCTGAGTTTTACTGAGTAGCTGCATGTTACTAAGGAAGTTCTTCATTGACTCACAAAGCAGCCAACAAGAGGTAAGTTATAAGAAAATAAATTATCATTGTATTATTTATAATCACTTTTGGGAAGCTCTTAGGGCAGAGGCTACTTCTCTCTGAAGATGTGGAAGTTCCCTATCACATATTGAGTGCCCCAAACAGTAGTAAAAATGCTTTTCTATTAAAACATTTCCTGATGAGCCATGCAGAGCCTGTTTATTCTTGCTATCCTATCTACTACAGATTTGAATTACCCTGTTTGAAGCAATCTCCATCCCTGGTCACTCATTCCTGCTATGCATGTAATCCAAATCCAGGAGAACAGGGAATCACAGAATCATTAAGGCTGGAAAGGACCTTTACAATCATGGAGTGCAATCACCAACCCACCACTGAACCCTGCCCCCAAGTGCCACATCTGCAGGTCTCTCAAATACCTCCAGGGATGGGGTCTCTACCCCTCAGCCTTGTAGCTCCTAGGAGCTCCAAATACAAAAAATATAATACAATGAAGCTGAAATTACTTTGAAGGAATAAAAAAAAAAACAACAAATCAAGCTCACTCTTGCCTTCCTAACTTGTAACTCAAAGAAGCATACTTACCTATTAGCAACTATTTAAACTTACATTTGCTGTAACATTTTGACTGCATCGCTTAACTTGAAGGCAAACATGCATCACTGCCCCCAAAACACAGATGTTCCAACGTTCCTTTTAAAAGCAACCCTCCATCGAGTCAGAAAATGCACATACATGTAATATTTTCCTTGCACTTTAACTGCAATATTAGAGACTGTACATAACAAGCCTGTGCTGACCTGATTGGAAAATCTCATGCTGACGTTGCGCTGGTCCTCGGGAGCCACGTACCGACCAATGGGGTCAAGGTCCTTAGGACTTATTAGTTTGTCAGCTGAAAGTAAAGGATAATGAAAACACGGAATGACTTGAGTACCTTCTGCAGCTTTTGTGAAGAAACTTATTTGATGGAGGTGGTTCTGCTGCTATAAACTTTGTTTTGGATTAATGACTTTGAGAGAAAAAGGATATTCTGCAAAATTAAAATTAATTTTAAAACAAATCACTCCAGCTAATTACAATATTGTAGTCTATAAAGCCTTAGCTGCTCACAGAGATGTGTTAATAGATTATATGCAGACAACAGACTCCACAACACACAAGTCAAGTAAAAATCCCTCAATTCCCAACCATGGAATTATTCTAGAGCTTTAACTTTAAAGCAACGACCATCAAAAACTGTTTAGCTTTGAAGAAAAGCAGACAGCCTCTACCTCCAGGTAGTCACATGACTTTCATCCAAAAAGGGACAAGAGATACCAAAGATACCTCTCAATATGGTATCTCAGGAAGAAACGGTAAAGAACCCTAATTAAATATATTTGAAATCTAGCAATTTCTACATGGAGTTTTTTACATGGGGAAAAAAAACCCCAAAGCAGCACTGCACTGGTAAGAATGTTTCTGAACACTGCACCATGGAGTAAATGAAGACAGGACTTTATAAACTCAAAATATGTCCTGACTGAAGCTTCCCAGTGTTAGGAAAGAACAGAGTAGGGGTCATGATCCATGGACAAAAAAAAAAAAGCTACATTATAAAAAAATCGCCATGGACAAATGTCTAATACACTGACACAGGAGGCACCAAACCATGTTTAAAGAAACCAGTCACCTGAGCTCCAGCCCACACAGAATTCTTACACTGGCCAAAGGAATGGAAGTTACTTGAATTATGTGTAGTGCAGCTGCTGCAATAAAATTGATTAATCCAATGATTTCAAGATCAATGGGCTCTGCCTTATAGTCCTTAAAAGCAACAGTGGTTTCCAGGATACATGTTCTATTCTTGATGTTTTTACATTGATTTACATTGCTCAGTAATTACAATATATAGTCAGAATAATTTCAGATTTAAAAGAACTACACCAACAGGCTAATAGAAAATTTAAGCTAACTTTCAACATTCACAATTTTATGTAAAACAGAATCTCAGTAAATACTTCTCACCATTATCACAAATACAAGTGTGTCAGTATGCAAGAGCAGATATTTCTTTTTAGCTCAGTATCTGCATCAGCAGCAGCTGACAAGATTTAATCCATTCTGTCTACACTCTAAAAAATATTGTTAAAACTCTTCACTTAGTTCTAGGCAGCGTTGAATCCACAGAACAAGACAAAAAAATTGTCAGGAAAAGCAAAGGAAAGGTAAGAAAGACTGAATGAATTCTCAGTTGCATGGAACAGCTGAATACTTGGCATTCCTTTCTTGCTCCAAAATGGGGACCTTTATCTGACAGGTTCTACAAACCTCCTCCTCCCAAGCAAGGAGGAAATTCTATGAAAACCCCCATCACTACCTGCAAAGCACATACTTTTTTCTTCACAAACCTTCTTTTCAGTTGCACAAACACGTGGTGCCCTCCCACAGTGACACAAAGACACTGTCACTTCAGAGTGTTTATAAGCAAACAAGCACAGCAACACTTTCACCAAATTAGTCAGGGAGGTTTGCACCCAGAAAGGAGCAAAATTAAATGCACCAGTTATAAATTAGGAAGAATAAATGGAGTTCCTGATACAATAACCATTGCAGTAATATCTCCAGACTCTATCTGCAAGGACTGTGAAAGGAAAAAAAACTTTGAAATTTATAATATTTAAAAAAAAAAAAAGAGTGAATGAAAAGTAGTGAATACAGTGGAGAGCAAGTTAAAACAATATAGGAAAGTTACTAATGACAACAGTTATCAATGACAACAAAAAAAGCAGTGTGTAAGAATGTTCAGCAAAGAACTGAAACACAAGAATGTTTATGTTATACAAGCAACATTTAGCAAACTATAAATACAATTTATTTAACCAGCATGCTGCAGGTACAGAAGTACACAAATATTAGTACAAGAACAATACTAGCAGAATTACTACAGTATTCCTACACACACACTTGATGATTACTTGGCTAATATTCTTTGAGGTTAATTTTTTCTAATTAACAATGAGATTGCCTGCATTTACGTCCAAGTGTTAGCTGAGAAAGGAATTATGCAAGGAATACAGTGAAACCAAACAGGTGGAGCACCAGGCAGACTCCCTCCCTCCCTACCCAAAGAACACCCATTTTCCCTGGCAAGTCTTGAATTTTTAGGATCCCCTGCAGTGTTTCTCATTTTCACCACCAACAGCCTGTTTCCCCCTTCAGTGTTCACAGAAAAGGGTTTCTAGAACTCAGTCTACAGATTACCAAGTAAATGCTGATCATGTGAAAATAAACTGATATATCTTGTTTCTAAAAAAACTAAGAAAAAACTCCAACTGTGAAGCTTTTTCTGGCTTAAGTACTCTTTCTGTCTTAGTCTTCAATAAAATCATTTCAAGTGAGACCGAGGGCTCATTTATGACTGAAATTCACCATAACAATCTTCAATGGTCAAACTTTAAAAAAGAAGAAACTAGATGAGCAACTGAAGGTGCATTTCAAAGAGTAAAAATAACACAGGCTGAAAAAATCATTAACTTCCTCTGAGACTGCAACTACTCACAGTTTAAACTTCTCTTGCTTTAAGCAGTAAATAATTTGAATGTATAAATCACTTATAAGCATCACTGCACAGATGCAGCTGATATAGTCAATCCAGAAAGCCTCACATGAATATCTTTTGTCATGAAGAAAAGGAAGTAAGAGGGAAAGCCAGAAAAAGAAACAAAAAAAAATAAATGTATGTTTAGATTTCCAGTTGCATGCAGCATGAGACTCAAAAGCGATTTTGGCCTATCATGTCAGTACCAAAGCCAAGGACACACATGACACTCAGTGCATGCAAAACTCAAGCCAACATGTTCACTCAGACTGCAGACAAACCGAGGAAGCAAAGGCAGCACCCAAGAAGGCCCTCTGAGCTCTCACCCAGGAGCTTGGCAATGACGAACATGGCCTGGCCCCACAGGAACAGCTTCCCATCGCGGCCACTGTTGCTGGGGAAGCGCTTCTGGCTCCCAGGGCTCTTCTTCTCCAGCTCAACAAAGTCAGCGGGCACGTAGTAATACTTGGGCACCACGGGGCAGCCTGCGGGTGTCAAGGGCTACAGTGAGTGCCACTGCCTCCTTATTTCAGGGCAGGCTCCTATTAAAGCGCATCTAAAAGGGGAAAACTGACAGCCCAGTACCAACTGAACTGAACCGAGATGATGTCATTCAGTGTCACCTCTCAAACCAAAGCAGTGCAGGGAACCCAAGGCAATGCTGACACCAAGCTTTGGCTCAGAGTCCCTTCCCAGAACGCTCAGGGGCATTTGGCCCCCAGTTAACACGTGCTCAGTATCAGACAGCTTTTTAAAACTAAAATCCTGGTCAAAACCAGTCAGCTTGGGTTTGCATGCTTTTATTAATGAAATCTTTAAAACCAGCACTCCGATTTTGAAACATCCTAAACCAAAATGGCACAGCTTCTTCACTGGAGGACAGAGTATCTTCTGTCGAGAATTATGCCACAGGTATTGCTGGTCACTGCAGATCAATAACCTTTATTTCAACACTTTTTTAGTGGAATGGAATTTAGAAATATTATTACAAATGACTGACTTAATTATATGACATAGAAAACAATTTAATATGCTTCCTGGAAAATTAATTTTCACCTTAATATTGCTTTACTTTTGAATTTATTTGGATAAAGAACAGGTGATAAATAGCATAAAGTTGCAGTGTCTGACTATTTGCTTAGGCACAAAACTGGCTGGCAAGAAGCAGATTAAAAAAATGAAAAAATAATAGTTATTAAAGAAAAAATATTCAAATGAGTGAGGTATCAAAACACACACAGAAAGTTTAAGATGTGATATTTGTGATGACATTCAACAAAGGGAACCACATGATTAATTTAGAATCCATGAAACCTCACATACTCATTAATAATCAGAAAAAAGAGACAACCAGTAAGATCAGAAAATTTGCCACATAATGAAAATTTGGTAAGGAAGTCTTTTTCTTATAGAAACTGATTCACTTCAGCAAGTTTAAAGGACAAATCAGACTAAAACATTCTGCATCGACCTGTAACTGTTGCACAGATGTAAGAACAGGTGACTAAAATGCCAAGTGTTAAAATTGAATTGTGAGTGTATTGAAGCTTGTTCTCTTCTCGGGCCATTTCTTTCCCTCCCACTCAAACTTATGGTCTTTTTTTCTTTTTTTGCCTGAATTCTGGATGGATCTGCCTGTAGGCCATCACTAGCCTTGTCTGGAGTGCCACAGAAGTTCTAGAGTGCACAGTTTAAATAAGAGAACATTTATATTAAAACGATTACGCTGCCACTTCCCCTGCTCTAAGCTACAAACAATTTCTTATGCATATACCAAATTAGTTTTTAAATCTTGTGCAATTAAGTGACAATGAAAGATGAAAGCAACTCTCTACTGTCTCCAGGTGGAACATTGAAACAATCTGACTGTTGGCAGTTCCTATTTGCCTGGCAAGTCAAGGTGAACAATGGAAATTGTAAACAATGAAGCAAAGGCAAAGAAGGGCAGGAGTGAGTGGGTACAGCATAAATCTTGTATCAGTATCAGCAGCATTTTTCCAGACAATGTCCCTTTTGTTATCACACTTCATGATGCCATGTATCTACATAAAAGAGATTAGTTTAGTATCAGTATTAAGCCATGGGGAAACATATTGATATTATTACTTCTCCTTTACTCAGACCACAATACACATTAAAGTCAGCATTTTAATTATCTCAGATCAATACAAAACTGTAAGTGTTTCAGAAGGATGATTTCCAGACAATACCTTCAGATGTATGTTGAAGCAAAGGGTCCAGAAGATCCTGATATTCCTTTACTTGTGCAGGATTTCCTCTAAAAACACCTGAAAACAACCAAACAATAACTAATTTAATGGAAGAAGTATTTTTTCCGTGAGCTTAACATTCACAAAAGAACAAAAAAAATCCCATGCTTATTTTTCAAAACTAAACATTTTTTCCAAAGTATTTAGTGCCTACACAAAAGTAAAAGGCTAAACTGCAGAGCCTCACTTAGTGCCCAGGGCTCATGAACCCAGCTCACTGTAAATAACTCCCCTACCTGCATGAAGGACACCTGTGGATTTGGAGATATTTGCACAAAATCTACTAACAGAACTGATCTGTTTGCTCAGAGTGTGGTCCAGGAAAAAGGACAAGAACAGTACAGGTAAAGCATTTTTTACTCTTTTTTGCATACAAGAGTAAAATGCTTTGAAATTCTTGTGCTAACTTCAGTTAAAGATCACTATCTTTTTGTGATTCTGAAATAAATGTCAGTGCCTTTCTCCTCAGTTTTGCACCTCACTCTTTGAAACACGTCAAGCACTCCTTTAGAAATATGAATTGTGAAACCTTATTGTATCTTCAAACACAATATTTTAATCTGTGGGTGCTCAGAGAGCAGTCAAGGCAGGCAGCAGATTTCTGTGCTCCTCACTGTCTTTATCTGAAAACTATTCAACATAAAGGGAAAAAAAAAAAAAGGAAAAGAAAAAAAAGATGGCCAGATTTTAATTCATTTACAAATCTTTTTGACAACTGTACCCCTGCTCATTTTCCTATTCACACTTCTGTTCTATGGAAGTTTCATCTTCCATCCTGAAATCATCCCCTGAAGTTCTCTGGTGTGCATCCCACCCTCAAGACAAGGTCTAAGTAGCAGTGGCTTTGCTGCAGTTGTGATTTTTTGTCTGGTTTTTCATTCAATCAGACTGACTATGTGAAGATTGAAGCTTTTAAAACACCCTTAATCAAATTATATTCTAAGAACAGGTCACATTAAAAACGCTGAAAATTAAGGGGATTGGGGTGCTTGGGTTTTTTTTAATCTGGGAGGCAGAACTCTCAATCAGGTATTTACTGTCACTGAATTATGGTTTATTTTGGCAGGACAGGAAAATTGTGTCTTTCCTCTCTAATGCCTTTGGAGAGCAGGAATGCAAAGCTACACTTACCATCAATTATCATGAAAATAAAAAACAGAGGGAATTCACACTCAATGCCATCAAAAAGCTGAAAAGAAGAAGAATTCAGACATTTCATCATTTTTATTGAAGGAAACATATCTGAATAATTCTGCTGAATAATTTCCAAGCAACAAAAGTTAAACATAAATGCAAAAACATTTTAGTATGACAGTTTTTCATACAGGTTTCCACTTGTTAAATCTGCGGGCACTTTAACTGTGCCTTTACATCTGCTGTGACTCACTCTCAAGCGGAATATTTAAATAATCTACGTTTTGTTTTTCACAGAGAAACTATGGGGGGGGGGGAAGGAAATAAATTTTCATTTAGATAACCTTTACTGATAAATATTGTGATCAAAAGCAGAACTGTTTTCTATACACTCAGACTGTAGTCAGCTGTGAAATTAAATGAAATGATAAATAATTTCCTTATTTGTTATGTGAAATCAACTGTACCCTAAATGTAAATGAAAGCACATTCATTACAAAACAAACCAATGAGACACTTGCTGACTTAGCAAGCTCTGAAAACTGCACATGCAAATGACAAAAGGCATCCCCTTCCCTTGAAGCAATTAGGAACCAATTCAAATGACAGGTACTGCAGGGGGTGTCTGTTTCCTTTTGGGGTTTGGGAGCATTTGGCTTGCCTTGGGGGTTTGCTCTCTGTCCTAAGTACTGTGTGCCCACCTGAGCCCCGCGGTGTGTGCCAGGGTGGGAGGCCGAGCATCCCTCCCTGCCTCACCTTGATCTCGGCGGGTTTGTAGTAGCGCCGCGCCTTGTCCTCCAGGGCTGTCCTGTAGCCATCGCGGAGAAACCTTTTAAAGCCGTACCTGCCCTTCAGCTTGCGGAGGATTTTATCCAGGGTCTGCCCAAACAGCACCTCGTCGTCCAAGGCAAAGGCCGGGTAGCTGAGGCAGGGCAGCAGGGCTGCATCAGTGTTCTGCACAGGGAGGACACACACACACAGGACACAGCACACATTGAAATGGGTCCCTCACACTTATCCCATGCACAGACAAAGACTATTTCACTTCCCAAGTGGGATACACACTTGGAACATTAGCTTTTCAGAATCACAGGAAAAGAGGGGGCAAAGACTTCTGAGGAGGTGTGAGGGTAAACTATAAGCCAAATATCCACATCTAGGATTTAAAAGAGAACTTCTTTGACTCAGAATCTGCAGACATAAGGGAAAGCATCCTAAAACTTTGTGTTCTGTTGGTTTTTCCTACTATATCCTCCAGGTTATTCCTGGAGGAAACACAAACATTTGGGTATTGCATGCTCCAAAAGAATCACAAATATTTTCTAAAAGTGCAATGCTAAGTATCTATGATTAAATTATCATTTCTGAACAGCTTTTTCAGGAAAAGTCTTCAGGTGCTGCAATAAACAAGCCTATCTGATTTATGAGGATGAGGGAACAATTCCAGGAAAAGATATGAGCCACCTTCCCAAGAACCATGTGCCTCTATTACAAATTAAAAACACAGGAACAAGAACTAACCTGTGCCTCACCACCCCAGGTAAGCTTACAGAAACACAAAAGGGTATTCTTTCCCGCTGATACATTCAAGACATTCAGCTGTTTAGAATAACATGTTTTCGCCAATATGACTGACATGGGCCCAGAGAAGGAAGAAAAGGACACAAACATTCCTCCCATGGGATGAGTAAGTTATGAAATCAGCTTCTGCTGGAATATTTCAAGTCTCCAGCAAACAACAAACAGCAGGAGTGATAAAAGACCATTTGACTATAAAAAAGTAGCTGACAGTGCCTTTTATTTTAATTATCCAGCATTACAACTCTGCTATAATTCTTATGCACAATAAGTAAACTATTAATGTTGAAGATTAATAGTCTGTTTCATGAACAAAAATGCTGTTTTATCCAAGAACAAACAACAAAGCAGAACTCTATAAACACTCATTTCAAATTACATTTCAAATTTACCTTTGATGGTAGTACTGAAATAGATCCTTTTTTAACTAATCTGTACTTCTGTTTTGGATTTACTCACTGAGGAAATACATTTGTAATGGTAGCTTATAATAACAAGAAATTGTTCATATTCAGCAATTTCTGATAAGCCAACCTTAAAGGCTTTTTTTTCTAGACAAAAGAAAGAATTAAATCTAAACCAAAGTGTTTCAAAAGCACAGGCGAGGAGCATATAGTGGAAACCAGGCCAAAAGAAAAACAATCACCAAGACTGCAAAGCTCACTTCTTTTATTTCAAAATTGTTGAAAGCTACCAAGATGCTACCATTGCAACCTAAGTATTCACAAAATAAAGAACACCACTGAAATTCCACTTCAGAAAACCAACGACATGACTTTGATACTTAAGAAGAAAAAATTTCACATCTTCCCAGCAATTTCCCATCTTTATCAAGCAGAACATAAGGACCATCATGCAGCTAAGAATTCGTCTCCATTTATTTTCTCCACAGTCTGTCGAGGTGAATTTTATTTAATTACTTACATGAGACCTTGACTCTCGGGGCAGCAAGGAACACAGAGTCTGTCTGTTCCGATTATGGGCATCGAAATCCACAAATATCACAGACCAAGAGCAGCCCTGGAAACACAACAGTACATTTTTTAAGTGAAGGAGTTTAGCATACCCTGCTGAAACGAATTGCTCTGTGTTTTATTTAGGTTATGTTGACATAGTCTGGGAGCTGGTAATTTTAATCAGAAAATATAACAACATCAAGTTGAAAATAATTTGGATTTTTATATATAGTCAAGTACAGCCAAAATTAGATTCTTTTATCTAACACTGATTATTAATTATATGACTCATTCAAGCTATTAACCCTTCCACTAATTCTTGGAAAATAACTGTATTTAAGGACAAACAAAAAGAGCAGTTGTCCTTCCCTGTGACTGCAGGAAATGCTCCAAATAGTGATGGTGAATATTTCACTACCAGTCAGTTGGAACACACTAATTGGATATTCAGCAGAGGTGCTGCTTTGGAAAAGGGAAATGAAAATGGTCTGCTTTTCATTTATTGTAAGGCCTGTGTTATCAACATCTACTCCTTAAAAGATCTATTTCCTAATAACATTCTGTCATTTTACACTATATCTGCCTGCCATCTTTTTGATACTTCCTGAAACACTCAGAAAAATTCCCATATCTGAGACACTATTTGAACACGATCAACAGCATTTAGAACTATTACCAGTAGGAAGACACAATCAATGCAAACTCCTTCTGTTATGGGCATAAACACAAGCCCATGAGTTTCCATAAATCCACCACATTTCTCCTAAAGAGCAGTCAGTTTGTTTGATACACTCCTCTCCAGGGAGGCTGTTCCAGAATCCACCCTTTTTAATCATTAAACACTTCCATTTTCAACAAAGCTTCTCCCTAGGCCACCCTTTTTTGGGTGCTAGTACCACCACCCACTGAGATGCTTTTGCAGAGGGTTTTCTCTTACTCTTTAGCTGCACTCTAATTACACATACCTACCATACAAATACTCAGCTTTTGCTTTACTAGATAAACATTTTTTCCACTGTCCCCATGGAAAATAATCTGTTTTCTTAACCATTCTAGCAAGATACATATACTGAATAGTGCTGATATAAGAACGTACACAAATAATCACATTTGCTCTGATGATTTGATAGTTTGCATTCTTCTTAATCCAGATTCTGATTATTCACAAATCTCCAAACACATCTCCAAACTCTGAACCCACCCTGCCTACATGTGTACAATTCTGGAGTAAGGACACCTTACAAAGGCTTGATTTATATTTATAAAAACCAGGGTTTAGTATAGGATAAGGAGCTCCTAAACACACCAGTGTGAGTAGGTCAGCCTTAAGCCTGTCCCTGGTGTCAGGAGCAGCGTGCCAGCCCAGCAGTGAGTTGTGCAGGCTGTACAGGTGCAGCTGCAGGTGCAAACAAGTCTCTCTCGAGGGGCTCACAGGCTTTCTCAGAGCTGCTGGAACACAGCTGGAGTTAAGCACAAAGGCAAACTCTGCCACACTGAAGGGCAAAACGTTTGCTGTTTATGCAGACTAACTATCTCGGAAATAAATTCTCAAAGCATTTAAACTGGTCTTGCTTCAGCAATTTATTCAACCATTTCAGAATTGAGTAAAAAATAATTTGGAAAAAAACCAGCAGCCATGTTTACTAGTGCTTGAAACTCTTGGGAAGGGAAAGATTATTGATAAATGTTATTTTTGAAATACTGACAATGCATGTATAATGCCTGATCATTGCTGAAGATCCCTATCAGCTGTTAGTTCTTAACAATTGACATCATCTTTTAAAATATACGACTTATCCTCCATTTGTACATTTTCTAAACCATTAATTTGAAGGAGTATTCTTTTACTTTAGCTCCAGACTACTGTAGGTATAACACCAAAGAGAAAGATGCCCACAGAAAGGGAATACGAGTCAGATACAAGAAAATCTCAGAAAAGGCTTATTCTCCTAATTGATCCAAACCATGCAAAGGATGGGAAAAGATTTTACAACTGTGTAACATATTGAAATGAAAGCCCAGTAAAACAGTGTGATCATACAAAAGTAGCTTGTTTAAAGTCTTGATCAAAAGCAACATGAAGGAAGCAGACAAAAGGTAATGCCTGTAAGTAGAGCTAGACTCTTTTATCATCAACAGATTCAGTCCTGACAGGAAAAAACCCACATTTTTGGCAACAAAGTTCTTTTTCACACTAAGCTGCAACCGTTTTACAATCTTTTTTTAAGGAAATAAAAAAAGGTAGTTCTTGATAGTAAGGGCACCAGTGATTTTATCAGACAAATTCTGTACCTGAAACAGGAGCAGTCAGTTTGCAAACTAACTTTTTTTAAAACTAGAATGTAACAAAGTGCCCAATTCACAGTGTAAATCATTACTGCTAAAGAAAGGGAAGAGCAAACAAACACTTATTACCTGATTTCCAAAGAGATTGAAACCATTAATTGCTTCTAAAGCTGCTTTTGCCAGCCCCACGGAGCTGAGGAGAAAATAAAACAGAAACCCAGAGGTATCATAACTCAAGGCCAGGCTAAAATGTAACACATTTGAGAGCTTTCAGAGCTAGGAGCTTTTCTTGAGTTGAATTTTGTGCTTAACCTTTTCATTAGTAAAATGATGATGCAGCAAATTCCGGGTTGTTTTGGTGGTGGGTTGCTTCCCCCCCACACCTTAAACACTATTCAGCATTTTTATTTGTCTTCAAATGTCAGAGACCATCTGGCAAAAGCACTTCTGCTCTCACCTTGTGACCAGACATCTGGTATTATGCATTTCAAGGTCTTGTTAATAGTGTATTGACAGAGGATTTACTTCAGCACAATTATTCAACCCAGCCCTCAAGCATTAAAGTTTAAAAGACTGATTTCTAGCTTTCAATATATTAAAAGAACTCATCAATCTGGAGTCAGATCAGAAGGGGTTTCTGATGTCAACCATACAGTGATACATCTTTAATTCACTAATACCCATCACAAACAAAACAAGACTCAGAAATACTATCAAAAAGTCTTTAAGTTGACAAATTCACATTTAAAGACATTGCACACTAAAATTACTAGATTATATAATTTAAAAAACAAATTATATATTAACTTATTACCAATTATGCAAATTATACAGTAAAACTATACATTTTAACAAAGCCCTTCCCTTCAGAAAGTGTAATTTTACACTTTCCTTGTGACAATTTAAACAAACAGCCTTGATCTTTCCCTGCTTCAGTTCTACATCAGCTGCAACAGGGATTTTACTTCACTGACAACCCATGTCTTTGGACAGAGTTTATAGCACTGAGTTATAAAAATATTCCGAAAATAATCACTGACAATTCCCAACTTCTGTGTACGAGGAGTTTTGACAGTACTGACAAACAATTTCTTCATCCACCCCTGAAGAAACTCTACAGTAATCAAATTGTCAGAAAACTGCAAACAGCAACTGTGCTTTAATCTTTATTCCTCTATACTCCACACAGCGTAACTTTACCTCAATGTAAATAAAATTAATTGTCCTCTTAATGTAAAATATGAAATGTCAAATGTTTACTAACTAATCTGTATTTTAAATATGCTATCTAATATGATTACCCAAAAAACACTGAAAATAATGGGGAGAAAAAAAATCAACGCAGCTACAGAATTTGGTTTTGTAAGTATTGCATAACCCTTGTTGGTTTGAATATTAGAAATACTTTTGATACTGATTTCACTCTTGATCACTTATAACCCTCCATCTTCCTTTCTGAAACACTGCCAGAAATAGTACTCATGGGGTTCCAATTGGTCCAACAGGAGAAAGGTGACCAGCTTAACTGCGTCCTGCTCTGAGCAGCTGCCACCAAGCCACGGTGACATCCCTCAGGTCACTGCCTGCTGAGGATGAAAGTGTTCGGTTCTGGAGAACATGATGAAGAAATAAACTGAACTCAGAAGGACTGTGAATATAATTATTTCTCTGGCTTTGTTTCAAATACCTAAACCAAAATATAATTGTTCTAAAAATTGCTCTCTTCTAATTACCACCTCGCAATTGATCAAACAAATTGGCACGATGACTCGGAACAGAGCTTTTTCAGAGCAATTAAGTGTTATTAGCAAACTACATACACAGAAAAATGAAAATCAGAGAAATCCTGCACACTGGAGTCTGCATCACATGTTAAAATCTTATTCTGCTTTTCCCTTTCGAGTCACAGTTCTAAGACCAACAGTTACACGTTTTAAGATCATGTAATAAATGTTACTACTTAGATTACTCAGATTACCAAAAGTTTCATGGGTAAATGACAGAAGGAAGTTACTTTAAAAGAAAAAAAAGTCTGAGAAGAGCCTTCATATCAAGTATGTCTTCAAGAGTGAACAATCAAACAACAGAGCCCACTTCAGGATTATCATCACACTTCAGACACTCGTTTCATTCCTCCTGATTAATGCCTTCCTGTCGGGCAAATCACACAAGAGGACTTCTAATAAACAATGTGCTTGTGTCTTTGGAGAGAAAATACTTCTTCATACTCAACAATTCAGTAACAGAAGAAACAGACTTTTAACAGTATGAATTAATGGCAAAATGTATTTTAATAAATATGCTCCTTCCTCCACTCAGCAACCCACCATGAACATACTGCATGAACATGCAGGACTCTATGCCCACAGAAAAAGGTGGAGATGGCCCCAAAAGAAAACCCAAGATGGACCCAAAAAGAAAAGAGAACCCTCTAGAAAAATTCCTCTGAAAATTTCACAGGATCATGAAGTCATCAGCTGGAAGGGACATATGGAACTCATCCAGCCCAACACGAGACCTCACTTGATCCCAGACAGGATAACCAAGACTGGCTCAAGTAAACCACAGCCTCACGTAGACAAGTCTCCCAAACCTCCAGGGATGGAGATTCTCTAACTTCTCTTGAGTATCCTGGTCTGGCACTTCACTGTCCTTTAAATGAAAGGTTTCTTCTCAATGTGCACACTGCCCCTCACCAGGTGCAATCTAAAGACCTGACTGTAGCAGCCAATTATTGCCATGTGTCAAGGATTATCAAGACCAGACTTGTAAGCATAATACTAATACATTTGACCTTGGGCCACATTCAGGGCACGGAAAGGCAGGACCAACCTAGAGCAACTGTACTTCCAGCTCACTAAAAAAGATTTAGTAAATGCACTTAAAAGTCATTCACAAGTCCCAGTAATTTTAACTGTTAGATTCACTCTTCTCAGTAAAATACCTGGGGGCAAACACTACAATTTGGATATGCTTAGTAAATGAAAGAAAGAAAATGTTTTTAGAGCTCTCTGTGGCAGATACACTACAAGAGGTGCATAACAAAGTATACAGAGTATTTTGGTGTACCCAGGGCCTTCCTCAATAATATCTAAATACATCTGTTGATGCACATTCCTCTTTCATTTTTTCTGATTTATGAGAACAAGGGAAATCACCCACCAGCTTTCTACAGCAAAGCAGAGTATCACCATGCACACAAAGAAAGATAAACAGGGGCAATACTTGTTTCTGATGACCAAAGTCTACTTAGATTAGGACCAAGCTCTTTGCTTTCGTCTCAGTCCATCTCACAGAACTTCACCTTAGAAAAACCAACCTATAAATGTCAGCTGAGATTAAGTCAAAACAAGCCCATTTCCGTCTGCTTAAAAGATGTTCAGTATTCCCTGGAGCAAATTCACATGCTGAATAACCAGAATGCTGCAAACAACAGGAGACACAGGAGTTTGTGTTCCTTTTGCACATTTGTCCAAGGTGAGATATGGAAGGAGTAAATGATTCTCTACATGAATGCTCATTTAGTCTGGGGTTTGACAATTTTGCAGACATGAGAGCGAAAAAACCCCAGCAAACAAATAAAGAAGCTCATATAATAACAATTTTTATTTTTTCAGCTCTCATACTGGTACAAAGGTTCTGTAAAAGCCCTGAAAAAAGCCACCCTAAATTAAGTGTTTTCCTGCAATGATACGTGATTATACCTATAGGTTAAAATACACATACCTGTATGTGGACTAAGAAAAAAACCTTCATCCTCAAATGAGAACACAGATTCATCTGGCAATATTGAAGACTGGAAGAAACGTGTATTCTCTGCAAGCCCCTGATAATTAGGATGATTAATGATATTTAAAAAATCCTAAGATATCCAAGCTACAGCCATTTTTATGTTAAATAAAACCTCAGCAGTCAAAAGTGAAGAAAACAACAGTAACACTAGAAAAATGAAGCTGTCAGATTACAAATTTGATCCTTCAAGACAGACAGCACACGAGCAACTACGCTTCAGTGAACAGGACCCCTCTAACATTAAAATGATAAGAACATTTCTAAAATTGTCTCTTGGCACAGGGATCTGAATGTGCAGTTGCTTGGAGCATCTGAAGAACATGGAACAGAGCTTGGCACCAGGCTGTTCTCCAGCATCCAGCATCTTCTTCCCACCATGGTGGTGATGAGAAAGTCTAGACTAGTGATTCAACACCTTTTTAAAGCAGGATATTCCTAAACATGCCTGTGAATGCAATCTATTGGACATGCCTAAAGGGTCTGAACTGTGCTGAACACAATTTTCACAATGATATGCATGCAGCTGCACATAATTATTGGAATTTGAATACTCAAACAGCTAAGCATCTATGTGGTTAGTTCAGCATGCATATGATGATGAAATTAGCTTCACATTTTCCCAAAATATACTCTCAGTTTTTAGAGAACCTTATTTAGTTCAAACAGTATTTTAATGCACTGTTATTTTTAACTCCCTCCCTGAATTCTCTTGATTCATTGTCTTGCTTTGCCCAGAAGAGCCCCCTCTGCTCACCCACCTCGAGTGCAGCTCTGGGCTGCCATTGTTGTATTTGCTTCCTCTCTCCCAGACACCAAAATCTGGTACTCGATAGGCCCTCTCCACACAAAACACGAGATTCTGGATAAAGGACACCTGCAGGGAAAAAAGAAAATGACTGAAGGAAAAATGAAAGGGTAATTTTTCTATTCACTTTCTCCAAGAGACAAAGCTGTTATTCCTCAGCCATCGTAATTCCATCGGTTTCTGTCCAAATCCAGAGAATGATGTCCCCAAGGTCAGGTATTCTCCTTAATACCAGTTCTTAATCACAAAATATTAAGGGCTGTCCCAAATGAGGTGACAATGTGAATTTATGCAAAAGTTCCTGCAAAGTCAGGGTTAAAAATTATTTCATATTCACGCCACATATTAGAAGAGCTACAAAAAGGTGGTCTTTCAAAAAAGATTTAGCCAAAAAAACCCAAAAGAAATTATATCCTGCAAGATTAGGGCAGAGAAATCTTGGTGCTGTTTTTTAATTAATTTTAAGATAATTGATATGCCCATGTTATTAAATTAGCTCCAGATAACACATACTTAGGCAGATTCAAACACACTCCTTTATAAACATGAATAAAACTCTAAACCCATTTATTAATTAGACTCTCCTTAGATCAACATGTTTCAACTGAATACTAAGGTATTGAAAGGGTATTTTAAGGTATTTAAGGTGTATTCAACTATAGCTGGGGACTTATTTAAGCAGATAATTTTTCTCATTTACATTCTTGAAAAAGACATTTGGAGTTGTTCAACTGTAGGAAAATTAAATTGATCCTAAGTTTTACACTTCAGTCCAAAGAGTCCACAGATTAGAGCTCAGAGAAAATTTAACCACAAACAAGGTTTATACCGGTTCATCCACCTAAATTGTTCTAGAGGACTCTGATAAAGAGAATATTGCAATGGCTAAATCCACCACCGTACTGGGGAACTACAGGGAAGGCTCCACTTTACTACAGCCAGGTGATTTTTATTGTTTTAATGAGCTATGAAACAAACCCCAAATCTTTTAATGAAAGGTATTTGAGTTCATTTTAATTTACATGTATACCTCTGGGTTTTTTTCTCTTCATGTTTCTTTAAATCTTAAAAATTTACTAATTCAGATACACTCTTTATACTAACACCACTCTACCAGCCATATTTTAATTCTAGACACACTTGTCTCTTCCAACATAAAATGTCTCTGCTAAAATTTCACTATGGGATGCACATGTACAATTCCCTGTACTCAAAATCTTTTCATAGCTACTGTTTTCAAGAAAACACTGTCCCACTCTTTAGATATGTCCAGTGTATTCATCTCTGTAATTTAGCATTTGGTTGTATGAACATGAACTTTCTCTGAGTGAAGCCAAAATTCCCAGTGATTAAGAGTGTGGCTTCTTCTGTCTCTATCCATAACTGAAATTGAGATGTACCAGCTAAATGAAGAAGCAAAGAGCACCACAGAGAAATATATAACCTTACTGACCACTTTCTACCAGTGATGATGTTTGGAACACATGAAAAAAAATGGTCAATTACAGACGTTTTATGAGACTAACTAAGGGTTTCCAAACAGCAGATTTACAGAAAAAATGGCAGCAGAAAGCTTGTTGGAAAACAGAACCTTCAGAAAACAAACCACATCATAGGCATGTAAATGAAAACCAAGTCAATTGCTGTGGCACTCTCAAAAATTCTGGATTGTGTGTGCTAAGCTTATTTATCCAGAAGTCAAGCACGTGGAGTCCCAGGTGTAACAGAGAACACACACACAACAGGGATGACTGCAAATACTCAGGTATGTGTGGGAACTGCCCTCCTTCATTGCCACAACCATCCACTGCTATCTTTGTTAGGGATGCAAAGATGCAATTAAATTAATTTTCCAACTGCCAGCAGCCAGAACTGGAGGGTAACTCACTGACAGCTGCCATGGCTCACATCAAGCAGGCACTGAGTGCCTCTACAGCCAAGAGTTCTGTGTACAAACACATTCCTACAGCCAGCCTGCCAAAGCTCAGCCACCTGCCAGCCCCTTCCACTGCGCGAGCACGGGTGGTGTGTGCAAGGGAAGAGCCTAAACACAGCCTGCAATGACACCAGGACACATGGCAAAACCTGGAAATCCCATTGCTTTGTGGCATTGTAAGAGCTGAGGATAAAGGCCACTGTGGAAGCTACATAGAGTAACAGAACACACTGGTGTGTGGTAAAATAATTGTGTATAAATCCCCGCTCTCCAGAGATTTACGGGGTACAGTTGCAAGGGAAACTACAGCCTGACAAGGAAGTGGAGAATCAACACTGACTGGAGAGTCTATACACATGCACTTTTCCTGCAGAATCTGTAATTAAATGCAAACATCTGGAGGATAATATAAATTATATATCAAGCGAAGTAAATGCTTAATTATATACATTTGCCTCCTCACAGACATAAAGGCAATTCAGACAAAATAATGTAGACTTATCATATGACCTAACTAAGCAAGAAAGGAGACATGTTGCAACATTCAGTTCTCTCAATATCTAAAAAATAGATGAATGAAGATGTATGTTTTGGAAATAAAATGCAAATACACTGTTGCTGAAAAACTCTCCCTTTTATTTAAGTGGTAGTACTGTAAGTGCATTTAACCTTTTTAAGACAATAAAGCAGCAGGTATTAAGTAGAACAGAGTAAACAAATCTAGATTAAGAAAATCGAAGGGAAAAAAAAAGCATTAAAAAATATATACATCTGTGCCTTCCATTCTGTATCAAAACATAACCTCGTTTTAGAGCAGGACAGGAGGTTGTCCTCACATGACCTGTCCTCTAGTCACAGCTATGGTGGCTATTATTATCTTATTTACAAAAGAGTTAAAAAGCATCTCTCACCATGATATAAAATTGAGGGAGTTTTAATTGAAGAAACAGTAAAAAATCTTAACACCTGTAGGTTCGTATATATTTGAAGAAAGTCCTTCAGCTTTCCAGAAAATTCACCCCATTATTTATTATACTGAAATTCCCCTGGACATGATGCATTGACTGACAGTTTGAAATAAAGTGAAAATTGAGACAGAAGTCATTCACTCTAACAGACCTTTTGATTCTTGACCTTGTACCTTCCACAAATAGCAGGGACTTATGAAAGTTTTCAGTGCCAGGTTACATTTCCTCTTTGCATATTTAAAACCTTTTTAGCTATTAATTTATGTCACTATCCATTCATTCCATTTCTCTTTTCTGACTTCCACTAAAAGCACAGAATACCTGCAGTGCATTTTCAGAACAATTATCTTACAGTTGGTAGTTAAATAAAACCAAGAAAAAAAACACAACCAAGTTGAAGCCCATGTTTTAAGACTGGAAATAGATCTGTACCTCATCTGTGTTGTAGATAATCTGCAGCCCCGAAGAGATCATCTCAACCAAATAGAGGAGAAATAATGACACAGCATTGATCTGAAGTAATTAAACACAGAAAGGAAATTATAATTAACTTGATGTTTCTCGGAGTCAGATAAACAATCTAAACATGGTATTACTGGCTAACAGAGATGGTCCCACCACCACACAGTTTTGCTTCTTCAAAAGCACCATCCCACACCTAATGGTGTGGAAACAATCGATGGAAAACATGCCCCGACCAAGCATTGTCCTCTAAAACTTCTGAGGCAGTATCATTTTTGAATCATTTCCAACTATGCTATCAAAATGCTTTCCCTTAGGCACACTGCTCTGCCCATAGGCAATCACTGTAGTCACCAGCTGTTTCATGTTTACATATGGAACAAATTACTAGCAAGCAGATTCTACCAAAAAGGCAAGTATTTTATATTGAATAGTACACAGCACACCCAGAAAGCAAATCACTTCATCCCTAGTGGGACTTCTAGTGTTATCAGCTGACAGGAGCATAATTACAACCTTCAGATATGATTAGATTTGTGAAAAACTGGGTTTTTGGAGCTGTGTGCAGCAATTATTATTAACAGTAATTACCTTCAGCAGCTGTACAGATGAGCATCATAATGTCTATTCACTGATGAATCAAAAGAAACTGCTGGATTGTTTTTTTATTACAGAATTCTACTGTAATTGAGAGTTTGTATAACTCCAATAGAGAAACAAAGTTTTTCACAGTAACTTCCTTCAGTGAGGTAAAGAAACCACAATCTCAGTTATGAAATTTAGAGAAACCCTCCAGAATAAAACACTGGATTCTTATTGGAAATGTAGCAGATTAAAAATTAGGTCCAAATTCTAAAAATCCCCAAAGATTTCAAGACCCTTGTCTCCACTTCCTTCATACAAACTGAAAAGCATCTAGTACAGCATTAAGGGCTACATAACATATTCTGTTCTTCCCAACTGAACCCCTCAGTTCCTCTGCACCCTATTGTTTCCACAGAGCTGAAAAAGCTCTATTTTTTGAGGTGTGCTGATGACAGAAGCGAATGTGCATTCATGTTTATGGGAAGGGTTGAGCTGCTACAACAAGCAGACTTTAAACTCTCACATAGTGCTCCCCAGGTCCCAAACTGTCTTCTCCTGCAGATAAAAGTTGTGCATTTTCAGGGATCTTCACAAACAAGTCCAAAATGCTAACTAAATCTTTCACTTTACAACATTTTTTTCCCAGGATTATTTATTGACAGCCATCTGTCGGTCTCAAAAACAAGCACCTCTGTAAACAAATAACCACCTACCTCTACAATCCCAGAGTTATTTCAGTACCTGATGACCAAAACATACCACTGAGTTATGTTTGCAAATAGTCTGTCTTTCACAAAGAGATGCAGAAGGAACCTCAGCTTGATCACACACAGGACATTTAACACAAGTCTAACTAAACTGAGACAGCTGTATAGTGGAAGAATGGAGACAACAATAACACCCTTAAAAATGAGCCAAACTCTGATTTACATATACATGCATGTGTTACCTGAAGGTGCCCATACTCCTCATGGGAGAAGACCTCATCTCCAGTCTGTGCACAGAACACAGAATGTAGACATGCAGATGGTTTGGGGTCTTGCTTAAATTTCTGAACCTAGAAGTGAATGCAAGGCAAAACACAAAACCAGTCAGTAACCACAAATTCACTACATACCTCAGGTAGTAACAAATTTCTCCATATGGCCACTAGGTAAAACTTATAAAGAAGAGTTCCTGAAACTTATCAGAATCTATTCCATATATACTTACAAGCATACATATACCTAAAGAACCCAAATATTCACCTCATTATCTAATCTCTCTGGGGTTGGTAGACAAAGAGATCTGTAACAGAAAGCTACAGATGCTCAGTTGCTTTCAGCTTCTGGAAAAACACCACCACATTTTACCAGAGCTGCAACCTCTGCAGAAATCATGTCAGTGTATGACAGCTCACCTGAATTCACAGAGCTGAAGTGAATCCTGACCCACAGCTCTCAGCTGGCTCACCACCTTTCCCTAGCAGGGTATCAGGAATTCCAGCTACTCTCTCACCTTCCTGGCTTGTACCCATCCATCCATCTAGCACAGCCTTCCAGGGATTTGAGCCATCCTACCACAGGACCCAGCCCCGGAGCTGCACACGCACTCTGACTGCTCCCTTTCCTTCCCCAGGCTGCCTGCATTAGTGTGCAGACATTTCTGGGGCACCAGGGCATGCTGATTTCCCAGCAGGGGTACCAGAACTTTCTTCTCCACAGTGCTGTCCCACAGGGACCTCTTTAGTTCCACATGCATGCTCAGGACAGCTCCAGTCAATGCCATGTGCCTTCTGGTCAATAGGTCCAGGCCCTTTGCCTGCCCACCCCAGCCACCACTTCCTCACTTCTTCAGCTTAAAGCTCTTACTGGAATGCAAGATCCCAAAATTTATGTCAGGAACAGTAGTTTTAATAATTTTTATGAATTATTATCTATAAAATAAATATTGTCGTACCATTTAACAAGGCAAAAGGTTTTAAAACAAAAGAGATACTGTTGTTATTAATAATTGTTAAGCCTTCTGGGCTATAGACCACATAAACTGCTATGGTAAGTTCATGTGACAAATGAAATGCTGCAAAAGCTATGAATATCTAGTACAAGAGTACAGGAAAAAACAAAGATCTGAACTGGTCATAACCATTTGTGACAGTAATGTACAATGAGGTGTTTACAGATTCTAGAAGGCAAAGCTGATAGCTTAAAAAGAAAACAAAGCTTACGGACAGGAAGAATAATGCCCCAGACTAAAGTGAACTTTTATTCACAGACACTATCACTGGAGCTCAGAAGATGCCTCTGAGACACAGAATCCCCTACAATGGAGATGAAATGAATCACTAACACAGGAGGTGAACAACAAAGGAGTGAAATAAGTACTGCAGCCATTTTAAAGTAGTTTTGATTCCTTTTTAGTCATGAAATACAGTATCTGCTACCATACCTCATTTGGGAAAACAATCTGGACTATTAGACAGCTGCTAACAGGGCAGAGAAAAGAAAGAAAATTCATAAAGAAAAGAATGAAGGTAAAAAACCAACATCCTTTTCCATAACTTTTCAAGTCATGCTTTGCTCTCCAACATATTTTTTAATTTTCTAATTGCCCGCACCTGATCCACATTTCACATAATTTCCAACACTGATGTTATCTTTATGAGATACTCTTCTCTCCCAACAAATCATACAGAACATACAGCATGTGCCTCAGAAACCAGACAGTGAATGCTATGCTGTGCAGTTACCATGTCTGTGCCAGGAACACATTAAACACACATCAGCTCATAACTCATATGTTCATTAGCAACAGAATACAACATCTGCCGTGTTTGTTACAAGCACCAGCATCTGTTCAAGTCATGTTTTGGGCATACATAATTCGTATTATTAAAAACCACCTCTCTTCTACATGAGGCCAGCACACACAGTCTCTCAGAATAAAGTCCAGCTTGACTTATGTGTGTTAAGTATCAGAAAGTGTTTATTACTACACTGTGAGAAGAGAAAAACATCTATAATAAACAAGGCAAAACCTGACAAGCAGGATGTCAGCAGTGTGACACCTGTGTTAATTTAATGCTCATTATTCCTGTCCGTACTCAGCATCCTCAAGACTAACAACTGCATGTCAAACAGAAAAACAACAGCTCAAATGCAACAAGATCAATTTAGGTCAAGATTATTTACAGATATGAGACTACAAAGAAACAGATTGTGAAAAAAGAAGAAATATGTCAGCATAAATACACCTGGCAATACAACTGATTTGCTTATTATTATTGTTACTGGTATCACATGCCTATGAACTTTTCATTTCAGTTTGTGTGCTCAGCTGTGATGAAGGTTATGTGGTTACATGAGAACTATTTCTAATAATACAGTTAAAAGTCTGTTACATGAAACTTCAAATAATCACATTGACTAAATCACATTTAACTACCCCTTGAATTACTGCTCACCACTATGCAAAACTAATCCACCATATCTAAATTTTAAAAAGGAGAATCCCTGAATATTGAAAAATACTCACAAGAGGACTAGGGGTTGAGTAAGATATCTGTGTTACAACATAAGAAAATTACTGTTTCCTTATTAATTTTGGGCTGTTGTCCTTTCCCACTGACATCATTAAGCCAAAGAACACTGGAAAGTGGCTGCTAAAAAACCCCAGTAAAATAATCAAAACAACACCTAGGTAAGGAGAACAACTGCAAAGGCAACACCAGTGCAAAGTGAAGTCTCCAGCCTTAACTAAAAGAAGTTCTACATCTTTCCCTCTAATCACTAAAAAGACATAACCCCCCCCTCCCAATTCCTGGTGGTGTAATATTTAAATGGGATAACTAACTGAAAAAGGAACCCCAAGAAGTTTCAAGCACACCCTGCACTACTTCCCCAGACTGGTGTCTTCTGGACCCCAAAATGATGCTGTGACCTGACAAGAGCAGAGCAGCTGCTGTGAGCTGGGCCACTCAACCACACTGCATTCCCTCTGCCACCTGATCTCTCCTTAGAAGGCAGATTCCCAGTGTCAGCAATCCCTGGGAAGGCAGCGAGTGCTGTGCCCTCGCCGCAGCGCTCACCTTATCGGCCTGCCGCATGTAGCAGTAGAGGATGCCTCTCATGCACTTTATAGCAGAATGCTCCAGCTCGTGAGTCCTTCCCTTGTCATCATCGATGCGCCTGGGAAGAGAGATAACTCGTAAAACAAATTGCAAATGCATTAGCAGGGAAGACAAAGAAGACACTAATGCTTTGGAATATTAAGTATTTAACTAATGCTGTAGCACGGTGGTGCCCTCACTCATATTAACATATTTATAGCCCTATTCATCCTTCTTTAGTAATAAAAATAATAATAACAAAAGGGAGGTTTTGTAGTTTGTCTTGCAACTTACACAAATACTACTGTTTCAGAATTTAAAAACAACAAAAAAAAATCCTTACTGATAGAATAATGTTTCTTGCAAGGAAATGGATTGTTAGTACCTTCAACAAGCCTGCTAATGGTGTGAACTCTCCTACTACATTTGACACTGGCAGTATTCCTCGAGTACAATTTACCACAATAACCTCTATTTTCACTAGCATGCATTAATGCCTCTGTTACCAATATTGGCACCAATTCCATTACAGGGAAACATGTTTACTGACCAGAAGGAGAGTGACATTTTTCACCTAGTACTTCCATAAGTATTTTTATTGAGATTTGGAAACATGTACCACCTCTATGAGTTAACAAATCTATTTTTGATAAAGCTTCCTCTTTTAAACCTTTCCTGGGGAACTGGGTAACATGGCAGAGATGTGAGTTTAGAGGTTACTCACCTGTAAGCAAGGGCCAGGGCCCAGGCACAGGCAGCACAGTAAAGACTGTCATGGACCTTTGCCTTTTGCTTATCCCCATAGGTCTTGGTGGGAAACAGACCTGTGGTTGGGCTTTGATGGAGCAGCAACGTTGATTTAACTGGAAAAGGGAAAAATAAAAAGGGTAGTAACAACACTTAGGCTTGTTCCCATTTCTAAATAGATTTTCAGGAATAAATCAAGGTGTGAACAACCTGCTAGAGCATGTGCAACAGAAAACAAGAGAAAGAAAGGTAAGGAGAAACACAAAGAAAAACATTTGTCATGTTGTTTTTTTCAAATTAGACCTTTTGACAAAAAAACTCAATAGTATTCAAAACTATTTATATGACTGTTCCAGCACAACCCACTTTGTACAGAACCTCCACAAGGCAACCCAGTGATTTCCTCTCTATGCAAAAAGTGACCACAGTATGTCAACTGACCCCCCCCAATCATTTAGATACTTTAACTTTCCAGTACTCTACATTCATAAAAATTACATTTTTAACTTAGGCCACATGGCTGTATCAATATTTATAACATGAAACATCCAAATACCTGCATTGCATTATCACAGGAATCTTGTGAGGAATTGTATCCATTCACCTCTCAGAAAATAAAAATCCGTATTAAGGGCTGCTGATACTATTTTAAGACAAAGCTAATGACTTTCATAAGCACAACTGTAAATATTTTAGTAAGTTATGCTGAAAATCTTTCCTGGTAGAACCACTGTTAACTTACCAATTCTATAGTAATGATTTAATTTATCCCACAGACTTTCCCCCTCTGGCTTTGGAAGATTAATACTTTTAAGTGGCTCATAAATTGAACCTAAAAAAAAAGAAAAAACACAACACAATCAGGATCAGAATTAGTTTCATAATTCTAATACTGCTAAGAATTACTGCAATACAGTGTTTTCCCTGTTTGTTATGCAAAAGCAGAATTTATTGACTTTCAGTTGAAACAAAAAGAGTTGCCATCTCTACAGTCTCAGAGAATAGATTTCTATACACATTTTTTTCTACAGAACTTGTCTACACAAACCAGACCTCCATCTGGATCTCCAATGTCTTGTAGACACTCAGCTACAGCAACTGCTACATAAATGTATAGTTAATTACTGAAGACAGCTAGTAAATGTTAGGCACTTTCTAGGAACATTTGTTTGGAACTTAAGCCTACAGACAGAATTCCTACAGATATGTAGAGAAACAGAAGGAAGAGGGATAAAAGTAGACTAAATTTACCTATTACTTCCTTACCTGCCTTCTAAGAGAGTGTTTTACCTACCCCACCCTTGTTTGCACCCACCACCACAATAATTACCCCAGCTGATGTTGTGCCTTGAATGACAAAGGGTTGGCTTGTTCCCACATACTAACAAAGCTTTAACAACCTATCCAGCAGATACAGTCACCACATTTCCTATATTACCTTTATTCCTATATTCCAAAGAAATGCAGTGCTATGAAATCCACATCTGTCCTTCTCAGGACACTGAGTGCTTCCTTATTTACCCCAAGAAGACAGTTTTCCTGATAGCTGAGACGAGCTACCTATTAAAAATGACTGGGGTGAACCATTTCCAACTCCTAATTTCAGAGCAATATCCTGCTGTCCCTCCATCAAGCCCCTGGGCTTTGGTCAGTGTCCGGGATGGCAGCATCTCCTGCAGAGCCATGTGCTAGCAGGAAGGAGGAGAGCTTTCCCATTCCGGACTGCACGCTGCCCTTGGGAACAGCTCCGGGAGGCAGTGCCAGGGAAGCCCAGCCAGCCAAGCAGTCCTGGCAGGACACAGCTCAGTGCTCCTATTCACATGAGCCCTTTGGAAATCCCAGCACATACCCAGACATGAGACAGGAGATTGTCCATATTCAGGACTCTCATCCAAATGAAATGAAGAAAAAGAAGTGAAAAAAAAGTGTTCAAGAAAGAAGCGGACACGGCGTCAGTGCCATGCTCTGGTGACAAGGCTTGGTCAAAGGCTGGAGTTGATGATCTTGGAGGTCTTTTCCAGCCTAATGATTCTGTGAATGTGTGTGGAGTTGAGACAGGAGCTTTATCAATCAAGTCCTTTGGTGGGGAGACAAGAAAATGTCTCTTGCCCCTCAGGAACTCAAACCTCACCTCTAATTTAGTATTACTTTTGCTTTGCAATCATAGGAGTTAAAAAAAGTGCACAGCTCCCTGAGCAGACTGCAGTGGGTCTGCTGGGCAAGGAGGCTCTGGTGATGCTTCCCAACACATGGAGCTTCCACTACAGCCTTTCTTTTAATCACTGGGAATTACAAAAAACATGGGCATGTGGGGAAGGGCCCGAGAGGGAAGCACAGAGAGCCCAATCTATTAGAGTTGCCTAAAAACCCACAAAGATAAAAGAAACTAAATTGTTCTGTAATGGAAAAAAACCGTTGTAATACATCACACATCTTTCATATCTTCTGCTAAAAAATACCCCTCCCCTCCAACATTCTAAAACAATTTAAATCCATTTCCAAAGCAATTTTAGTCTTCTATTTCTTTTTGCCTAGGAATGCCCGCCCATGAGAAGACTGGTAATTTATGGTGTTATACTATTAATTCAGTTGTCTTGCAGGAGCACACAATGCAGTGACCTGCATAACTGCGATTTTGTAAGGCGATTCAGTGAGAGTAGGACAGAATATGCAAAAGCAAAAAATCTTTGGGAAGTCACTTACTGCATAAAAAGTAGCAAATTTATGAGAAATATTCACTTAGTAGATTTTCAGAGGTAAAACAAAGATTCTTTCTCTTTGATTTGTTAACTGTATAACACATGCATAGCACACCATCCTTCCATGTCCACCTCTTGCAGACTGTTAATCGCAGTACTGCACCAGGAAACACTGCTGAGTACTCACAGGTACACACACATACACACAAGGTAAAAGTTCCTAAAATAAAATTATTCTAATTCACATACTTACCAGACAGTCTGTGACCCTCTGTGGCCAACAAAGAAACAAAATAATGTTATCAAGAACAAAAAGAATATTCTTCTATTTCAGAGCATTCAAAGACTTCAACATAAAGCAGAAAGAAGATTGAACAGAATAAAGTGCATGAAAATACCAAAGCACCATCTACAAATTACATTATTTTAGATGTTTGAAACTTTACTAACAGAAATATATTAAAAGAGCCAGAGTAGACCACTGGTGAAATAAAAAGGTAAAATAAATTAAAACTTTAAGAAAAATTACAAAAAAAATAGTTCTATTGCTTGAAAGCATTCCTTAAAATAACTCCTACTTAAGTAGGAGAACTTGTTTAAATGAAATTTTCCCACATATTCTTCATTAGTTCCTCATGAGCACCTATAGAGTTTGTTTTGCTGGGATGTCTACAGCATTCTCCAGGAGAAATCATGAGCTAAATTATGTTCCATTGCTATCACAACCTAATCAAAAGCAAGGAACAGCCAGGACACGCTTGAAGCTGCTCCTTCCTTGTGGTTTGGAGCGAGCCCATAACACAGTGGAAGCTATTTTTAGGATAGCTAAAAACAGCCCATCTACACTCTTCCAAAATCTACTGAAAAGTTCATTTCAGCAAGACTAAAACACGCCATAGAAAGCTATTTTCTATTATGTATTTAACATAGGTTTTGAAAGTGGAAAAAAAATTACAACAGCAAGACTGCAACACTCTAAACACACTAGAATGACATATGCAAATAGCACCCTGGAGCTCTCGGGCTGTGTGTTAGCATTCGGAGGAAACACAACGAGCACATTCATTTCAAATACTGCTTTTCATAAATGTATCACTTCATTATAACCATACAGTGTGGGGTTTATTGTAGGTAAATAAGCAGATACACTAGGAAATAACAAAGCCCCTATTTTGTTGATTTAGTATTTCCTCAGCTGCAACAACCACATCTAACATTCAAATAGGGTTTCTGGGAGTTCAGCTCTTTCTCCTCAAAGAATGAAGTGTGCCCATAATTTCCTTATACCACAAGTGGGTTGCTGCAAGGCAGGATCTACTTCAAAATCAGGGGAAAAACTGAGAGGAAAATCAAAGTGTTGATTCCTGCACTGATATATTTCACATCTGAAACACCCAAAACCTTTATCCCAACTCCAGTTAAACCCCTGTCTGTCTTCAGATATTGCATTGACTAAATACCCTATATCCATATTCTGAAGGAAAATTAAGCCCCTTTTATTTCCAACCATTTACAGGTTCCAGAGTAACATGACTTCACCAATCTTCAAGTTTAAGAAGTACTTAAAAGGACAGAAACTTCCTTTCAAAGTATTAGAGAACAGGAAGAAAATTCCAACAGGCCAGTAACTTATAACAAACACACCAACTACCAGTGCAGAACTAAAGTAATAAGCAGACAAGATATTTCTGACTTAGCCAAGACAGCGAAAGCATAAGAAAACCTCATCCAGTAGATGAAACTGAAATGTACAATTCCAGGAAAAAAGGGATAATTTAATTATCTCTTCCAAGTAGAATATAAAACCAAAGGAAATTAAGGAAAGCTCTCCAAGGTAAGCTATCAGCAGTGTAAATACCTATGTATATACAAGCTCTGGAAGCTGAAAATACTGTGTTATCCTGATGTTAAAGTTCTTTCCCATCCACCTTCTCTTTATTCCATTTATACTCGAGATTAGCATTAATTACTCTTCAGGGAAGAGCTATAAACTGTTTAGATTTAGAAGCTGTGGCCAACACGGCTTTTAAGCAACTCTGCTCCCAAGTTTGTATACACAGAAGCTTTGAACACTCATACCTTCTTGAAGATGGCAGTGATTAGGGATATTAAAGGAAAACAGACATTAGAATGAAACTCTGGACCTGGAAGTCTGTGGATAAAGATTTGCATATTTCAACAAGAAGAGCTTATTCAAATTTTTCACAGTACAGAAGTAAAACAAACAAACAGTATCCCAAGTTTAATCACAAACAAATGGAAGCAACATGGCAAGAACTTTATTTCCAGTATTTCCCATGCCAGAAGAACAAAAGAAAATGTTCATTTGCATAATTAAATCAGGACAGGTCAAAAGAAAAAAGCTGAGAATACAACATTTCTGTCTAGATTTGATGAGAATTAAAACTGACCATAGCCTTTAATGTGACACTAGTTCTGGATGTAATCCAACACTTGAGACAGGAAAAAGTTTTGGATCTCAGATCACTAACTCACATTACCCAAAATTAGTATGGGCAACAACATTTTCACATTACAGAAGTCATTGGGATCAAAGAGGATTTTATTTCTTCTCACAACGAAGTTTAAGAAATTGTATCACAGGAGGACTTTTAATCACTAGATACAGGAGGAAACCATGGTGTCACAGCTGACCCTTCTCTGAGCAAGAGGCTGGAATAGCTGACATTCTGACAACCCTTCCAAACTGAACTGTTCTACAAGTCAAGGAAAACGGGGTAAGGGAATACAAGGAGAAGGGCTTGGAGAGGAAGATGCACAAGGTATCAAAGAATTCTTCTGCCTGAATAGACAGTAGGAGTAAACACAAAGTACAAATTGTTACCTAGTTTGAGTGATAACAGGTAAAAATGAGTACAATCTTGTAATAGCATTTAAATAGCATTGAAGTAACAAAGCTTTTAATCATTTATCATGAAAAATCATGTGTTAGACTGTGCATGTAATTCAATTAGTATTCCATGGAATCTGAGAATATCCTGAGTTGGAAGGGACCCATAGGAATCGAGTCCCACTCCTGGTCCTGCACAGGACAACCCCAGGAATCCTGCTGTGTGCCCAAGAGAATTATCCAAATGCTCCTTGAGCTCTGGCAGCCTTGGTGCTGTGCCCACTGCCCTGGGGAGCCTGTTCAGTGCCCACCACCCTCTGGGGGAAGAAACTTTTCCTGAGATCCAACCTAAACCTCCCCTAACACATTCCTGGAGGTGCTCTCACTGGTCACCAGAGAGCAAAAGAAAGAAAAAGCACCAATTTATTTTGTGCCTGCTATGTTTTCTATTCATCTGAAGTTATTTCTCTCTACAGTACACTACACTTAATGGAAATTACTGATTTCAGGATTTACAGTAATGGACAACACACAGAAGCTACTGAACACAAATAAAACATTCACACGTTCTTGGGTTTGAAGAGAGGCAAAACAGCAATGGCCCAGGCAGGGCAGGGCAGTCCAAGTGACTCAGCCATGGCCAGGGGCAGCTGGACTCCCTCCCTGGGTATCCTCCCTAGCACTCGTCCTGCCCGTGTTTCAACAAGGACTACGCAGGAGTCCTATACAGTCTTCCCATATCGGTTAGTTTCACATCTGGATAGATCTGTTTCCAGTCAAACTCCTTTCAGAACACACAGGAATGGTCTTGACAGCTGCATATATTCCATTTTCTGGTGTACCTGAGGAGAAGCTGTGGCAGGGGGCTTTATTTTGCTTCCACTTAATTTCCAAAAGTCAAGAGTTGTAACAATGACTGACTTACTGGAAATCTTACTTCTTACCCCTAAAGAGTCACATTGGGCTTTTGTAGGACTCAATTCTAAACACCATCCTTAGGGCACCTTTTACATGACCATCATCTTGAAAGAGAAATTTCAGTTCAGAGACTGTTACACAGAGATACTGACAGGAACACAAAACAGGAAGATTTGACAGTAGATTTCAATCCAAGAAGATTCCAATTTTCAGAAATTTTCACTGAAAGAGTTCAAATTTTTAAGTTCTACTGTACAGTGCTAAAAATCTGCTAGCACAAAACATTGCATGAAACACAAAACACATAATTATTTTTTGTTGAATTAAACAGCCACAAACAAAAACAAAACACAAAACTGCACACTTACCAAATTTTAAAAAAGCATGCGCAGAGGAGGCTCTGTCATCATCCAAACTGGCCATTTCAAATTGGTGCAGCTAATCACAAACGTCTCAGGCTAAGCTACAGTAATTTTCAAAACTGTTTAGTAAATGTTAAAGGCAACCAGCGTTAAATTAAGTGAAAGCAATGTTAGTGGAGTTATTAACACGACAGAGTGCACAGCACAAAGTTTCATCTTATGTTTTGTTCTTCTACACTGATCTCGTGGTTTTGTGTCCATAAAACTTGCTCGAGTAAAAGGACACTCTACAAAAAGTCCTTTTTTTGGTATTTGACATTAGCTTTGCTATTCAACTGGAAACTTGCTACTAACAAAAAAGGTGATGAACAAATATTTCAAGGTTAAACAAAAATAATGATTTAACTGGTGCACACAAAAGTTAAGTAACACTAAGTAAAGGGAGTTATAACCCTGCATATGCACAGTGCTGCTTTTATCCCATGGGAAATCTATACCAAGATGTTTTTTGCAGTTATATATCTTACTTATGGCACTGAGTATCTCCGTTATCTGAGGCAGAATATCTTCCACTTTGGAATGTACAATAAGAAAACAGTTTTTGTAATTATAGTAAGTTCTTCTAAATTTTTAAAGAAGTTTACGATTTTTAAAGCAGTCAAAATTTCAGGGGGGTTCAGACTGGTCAACTGCTTCATAATCTGCTCCTAATTAGAGTAGCAATGAATGAAAGAGTATTTTATTGTTCAAGGAATGGAAATAAAAAATTCGCAATAAAATTTAGTTTTACTGGCAAAAACATAAATCATAATTTAATAAACATAAAAATGAAGATACAAATTAGCTCCTACAGGATTGGGTCTTAAATGATACACTGCCCTTGGCTATAAAACATGAGCCACCCCTGTTTTTCAGACACTTGTGTCTATATGCCATGCCTACTCTATCCCACTCCAAGCATCATACTAGGAACAAAAGTAGCTCCACCAAAGCAAAGCTGTTTGTGAGCTGGGACTCTCCAGCACAGGCCTCAGCCAAAGCAGTTCAGTCACTTTCTGTGGTCATCCCAACCATGACTCCTCCTGACAGGGCCAGAAAGGAGACAGAAAAGCTCTGAAGTTACACAAATTTCAACTTACAAAGATGTAGCAGTAAACTTGAAAAACTAAGAACATGAGTTTTATATTTAGACACCAATATTGCCTAAAAAATTATATATAAAATTTGATTTTTAAATCAACTCTATTATTAGAAAAAATTTTTCAACTAAAATAATGTTTACTGCTTTGACTAAATATCTTCAGTTATTATATAAAACTCTATGGACAAATCTCTAGACAAACTCTCTAAGAACAGGGAAAGAAAGAAGTGAACTACAATAACAATCTGTCATTGCCTAGAAAACCCTTTTTTATACATTTAACAAAAAGGTCCCAGGCAGCAGCAGTTGTGACTCGAGCCTTTAGAACCACCAAATGGTTTGTGCAGCCAGAGGGGCTGGACCTGCATGGCAATGAATACCTGGTCCCTGTGCTGCCCTGGGACTCGAGACGGGGTCCCAACTTCACTCCCTAGAGCTCTGGCCACGCCTGCCAAGCCACTCTCACGTAACACTTTTATAATAATAACCAGCCACAAATTAACAACTCGCTCAGTGGGCTGTCCTACTCCTGGAGCTTGCAAGTCAATACTAGAGGGACACTGAACTTTCACAGCCAAATGGATCAGACCAATCTTTAAACAACCCTCTAGAGACCTCAGAAAGCCCCCTTTTCTTTTCACACTGCCCAGTCCATTAACACCACAAAATAAAACAAACATGCAAAGAGGTAAATCTGAGCTCTACGAGCATGTATGGTACATAAATAAACACCGCAGGGATCTTCTGCAAAACTGCTTCCACTAGAACAATTAAAGCTCTGCTAAAACTTTACTTCACTCTGAGAAACTAACTTAAAGCCCGAGTTTCTTGCACTTTGGAAATTGAAGCCAACTCGGTAAACACGACCCTTCCACTCAGGCCGGAGTGGAGCTGCCACACAGTGCAGGTGCAGAACGAGGAACTCCCATGCTATGAGAAAGTTACCTTTACCCAAGGGAAACCCGGCAAAACCCAGCACTTTTTCTCTAAAGGAATTCATCTGCTGGGCGGCTTTCTAGGACTGCAGTAATAAATACAGCCACGAGCAGCTGGCAGTGCAGCTGAGGGGGACAGTGACACCTGGGGCACAGCCGGGGCCGGGCACACCTGGGGCACACCTGGGGCCGGGCACACCTGGGGCCGGGCACACCTGTGCACTGCAGGTGCCCCTGTGGGGCGGCCCAGGCGGGCCGGGCCGGGCGCGGGGGCCGGAGCAGGAGCGGCGGCGGCAGCGAGCGGGACAGGACGGGACGGGACAGGGCAGGGCAGGGGTCAGACCTGAGCGTTTGGAGCGGGCGCGCAGCTCCAGCACCTTCCAGCTGACATCGGCCATGTGCGCCGCCGCCATCCCGCGGGCCGGGCCGGGCTGGGCCGCGCTGTCCGCGCCGTAAAGCGGCGGGAGTGCCGCAAACCGCGGGCCGGGCCCGCCCCGCCGCCGTCAGAGCGCGGGCGGGGCCAGGCCGAGCGCGATGGGGGCCCGCGGGCCGAGCCCGCCGCTGCCGCCGCTGCCGGTGCCTCTGTCAGTGCCGCTGTCAGTGCCGCTGTCGGTGCCTGTCCTGGCCCCGCGGGCCCGCCCCGCGCTGCTCCCGCTGCTCGCACTGCTGCTCGCACTGGCAGGGCCCGCCCGCGCCCTGCAGAATGTCACGGCGCAGCTCTTCGGGCCCGAGGCCCACGGAACGCTGGCGGCCTTCGGGGACTTCAACTCGGACAAGCAGACGGACCTGTTCGTGCTGCGCGGCGGTGAGTGCGGGGCTGGGGCGGGCACTGCGGCCCGGGGCCTGGGGGGCTCCCCGTGTGGGACACCCCCGTGTGGGACATCCCCTGTGTGCCTGTGGGACATCCCGTGTGGGAGACCCCCGGTACCTGTGGGACACCTCCTGTGTGCCTGTGGGGCACCCCCTGTGGGAGACCCCGTGTGGGGCACCCCTGTGGGAGACCCCGTGTGCTTGTGGAGTCCCCCCCGGGTACCTGTGGGAGACCCCGTGTGGGGCACCCCTGTGGGAGACCCCGTGTGCTTGTGGAGTCCCCCCCGGGTACCTGTGGG